>JAOWBU010000505.1:0-25000 GCA_026212405.1 Petrea volubilis
TTAGATCTTTTTGAAGCAGGTGCTTCTGCTGGCTCTCGCTTTCTACTTTTTCTGGGTCTGCCAGGCAACCTTTTTTCAAAGGAGGTTGCAAGTGTTTAGGCATAATAGTAGGATCTTCAGGCCACAAAGATGCATCAGGGATTGGACTTATCATGTGCGAATAGCACCTCATGTAAGTCTTCTTGTGGAATCTGGAATGTGTGTATCTTTCTAGTCTATCCCTCTTGTAAGCAATAGATGTTGCAGCATGCTTATAAGGTATACCAGTAATATTCCAAATATTACAATCACAAGTCCTATCTTTCAAATTTACAATGTAATGAATTGTTTTATCATTAACCTCAAAAATATCGTCCCCACCCACCAATATTTTACATTTCCTACCATCCTTCCTCATTTCAACTAATGTTTTACAAATTTTGGAACAACAAACTACATTATCTTACCCTTTTCTCTCCTCTTGTACAACCTACTCATCAACTTGGACCTCAAATCATCCATAAGGGTCAAAATAGGCTTAGCCTATAGGTCACCAATCCAAGCATTAAAAGATTCAACAATGTTATTTGTCACATGATCATTTTTAATTACAGGGTCAAAAGCATGTCTACACCATTATCTTAATGGGATCTTAATCAACCAATTGTATTCATCAAGTTTGATTTCCTTAATCACCTGGATAGGATAACCTGGAGTTTGTATATATGTGCCTAGCACATCTTCTGTGGTTTGAATGAGGCACCATCTCATTAATCACCTCAACAAGTCCCTAAAAAAATGAAATTCACATAGTTAGAAATGGAAAAAAATAGATTTTTTTTTTAAAAAAAACATAATCAGATCTGACCTTTTGCCTATCACTCATAAATGTCCAAGGCTTTGAAGGTGTAAATCTATCAAGCATTATGGACAAGTTGTGAAAGAAGTATTCCCAACTCTCTTTGCACTCATTCTTAACTGCTGCAAAAGCCAACAGATATATCCCATTGCTCCCATCCAAACTAATTGCAGCTAACAACACCCCCCCAAATGGCTCCGTTAAATGACACCCATCAAACCCTATAAAAGGACTACAACCTGCCATGAAACCCTCTCTCAAAGGGGACAAACCCATGAAAAACCTTTTAAAAATAGGAGAGGTAGGTATTACAACATTCTCATCAAAGTATGGCTCAATTGTAACCACTGATCCAGGGTTCTTAAAATTAACAATTTTTGCATAATGTGGCAATTTAGCATAAGACTCAAAAATGACAACCCTCTACCTCTTGCATTGCTATTTTTCTTGCCCTATAAACTTGCATATAATTAGGCTCAGTCCCAAAATTTTTCAACTCATTCATTACACCCTTATGTTTCATGCATGGGTTTGCCCTCAACACATCTAACAACCTAGATGCTAACCATTTCACACTAGCTTCTTTAGTTGTATCAACCCTAAGACAAGTGTGAATAGATGTGAATGTTTTAATCTTGAAACTGATACCATCAGACATGATAGCAGCATGCAATCTCCATGGACAGCCCCTACCCTCATACTAAACAGTCCCCCTTCTTTTGTCATCTTTTCTTCTAATTAAGTTAAACACTTCCTGAATAAAAAAAGTTTTTAATTTTTCCCTAAAATGATCAACATCGTTGAATACATGATTTTTTTAACTCAATTTTACCGCCTTCCCTATCTTGGTAAATTATAACCTTCCCATCACAAGAACCCTTTAATGGATCATCATCCAATTCATCATCAGATTCATTGAATGGTTCACAATGATCATCTGATGAATAATCAGATAACCTATCATTCTTAATCCCATTATCATCCTCAACATCCACATTATCCCAATCCCCTTCCTCACTCCCATTTTCATCCTCCATAGTCACACTATCCCTATCCCCATTTTCACTATCTGGATTATATAGTGCATCCTTACTGTCACTATAATCAAACTCATCAGGAATATCATCACATTCAGAGACTATATCATCTAACCCCAAATCCTTGTCACCCTCATCACCACCAACATTGTCAACAACAGGAAAAATAACATCATTATCAACACCATTCAAAACATTCACAAAAACATCAAACTTAGATAATTGAGCATTCCTAGCAAACATCCCTAACACATCATTATCAGTTCTAACATCTAACCTTTCAATACTTCCATAAATACTAGAAGACACATTAAATTCAACATCAACTAAACTAAACAACCCCCTAATATCATCAAGCAGGTCAAAGAAACTATACCTATCTGGATCAATCTTAGTCAGGCTTTTTTTCTTACCTATAAAGTGAACTACTAGGCTATAGGTTTTGTCCCCCATACCTACAAAATGAAACCAAGAAAAAAAATTTCAAGTTATTAATGTTTTAACCAAAAAACACAAAACTGTGCCACATAAACTAAACACAACACACACAGGTTCTTCCTACTTAAATTTCAAAAAAATACTACGTACATACTGTCAAGTTTTTACTATATATACAACATCAACAAACTTAAATTTTAGGAACAAAACAAAAAAAAAAGGTCAAAATGACATGCACAAACTTAAAAGAAACCAAAAAAAGGGAAAAGGTCAAGATTCACAAAAACATCAAAAAAAAACCTAAAAATCGAACAAAAACAAAAACCCTAACGGTCTAAAATTTGGGGATTTCTTATCTCTTTACAAAAAAACCGAATCAAACCCTACAGCACATCACAAACATGAACTATGGAAAATAATAATACCAAAAAAAATGTAAAAAAACAAAAAATAAACAAAAAATCGAACATACAAATTTTCTTTAACAAATTTCGGACAAATAATGTAACAAAAACTTCAAAAACCAAAAACAAATGCTCAAAAAATAGATATATGGATAAAAATAAAAAAACCTAACCATATGAGGCAAAAATCATACATTAACCCACGAACCCGACAGTGAAACCCTCGTTTTTTCTCACCTTATTCACGTTGAACCACTATTTTGTGCTCCGTCTACTTGTTTGCAAGCGAAAATGGCTCTCTTTTTTCCAGACGGGAATGATTCAAAGGAGGGTTTTCATCCGTTGTGTGAGAGAGAAATAGAGAAAGACAGAAACGGGGAGAGAAAGAGTGTCTAGTGACCTTTGGTAAGCATTAGATGAATATACCCCTACTAGGGCCTTTTGGTCATTTTCAAAATAACCTTATTTTAAAAAATTAAAAATTAGGAAAAAAGGGCAAAATGGACGTTTTTCCATCCATTACTTGTAATTATAACAAACCTCACAGGGTAGTTATTGTAATTTACAAAATAACGTTGGTTAAGATGTAATTCGCCCTTGTTCATTTTACTGAAGAAAGTACCAGGATAACAACTCATTATTGAGTCTAGGACAAACAATACAGAAACTCATGAAAAAAAAGAGTCATCACATGAGGAAACCACATCATTATCAAGAAAATTCAAACACGCCTCCAGTTATCCAATGGACAGAATTATTGGTGATCCAGTTATTCAAACACAATAATATTGCCTTCCTCTCTATGATAGAACCTCACAATACTAGCGAGGCTCTAAAAGATCGTTATAGGATAAAAGTTATAGAAGAAGAACTAGCCTAATTCCAAAAAAATAAGGTGTGGGACCTGATTGAGAGACCAAAGGGCCAAAAAGTTATCAGAACAAAATGGGTATTTCAAAATAAAATGAATAAAAATGGATAGGTAACCCAAAATAAGAATCGTCCTGTAGCCAAAGGTTACAGTCAGCAAGAGAGCATAGATTTTGATGAAACATATACTCCTGTTGCCAGGTTAGAATCAATTGTTTGCATTTACATGTCTTAAAAAATATTTCCTTTTTCAAATGGATATTAAAAGTTCCTTTCTATATGGTTTCATTGGTGAAAATGTCTTTTTTGAACAATCTCCCAATTTCATAAGCAAAAAAATTCCAAAACGTGTTTTCAAACTAACAAAAGCTCTTTATGATCTGAAACAGGCACCCTGTGCCTAGTACGAGAGACTAAGTTAATATCTAGTATCGAAAAATTTTGCAGCAAGATTAATTGATTTGACCTTAATTATAAAAAACCAGGACAAAGACATCTTATTAGTGCAAATTTATGTTGATGATATTTTGGTAGAACTAACATACTTCTTTGTCAAGATTTCTCTAAATGAATGGAACAAAAGTTTGAGATAAGTATGATGAGAGAACTCAAGTACTTTCTTGGACTTCAAATTAATCAATTAGAGAATGGCACATTCCTTTATCAAGAAAAATACTTAAACGACGTGCTCAAAAAATTTCAGATGGATTCTTGCAATCCAATGGCACACCCATATGCACTTCCACAAAACTAGACAAAGATGAAAAAGGTAAACCGATTGATGAAAAAATTTACAGATGTATATTTGGGTGTATAATTTATCTTACAGTGAGTTGCCCTAATATTTGTATGTAACGGTTATTTGTGCTCGATTCCAATCATATCCCAAGGAATCTCACCTAACAACGATTAAACGGATTCTTCGTTACTTAAAAAAGAACTATCAGACATGGACTTTTGTACCTTGCATCCAACTATCTTGATCAGGTTGGTTTTGCAGATGCTGACTGGGCAGGTTGCAGAGTTGATAGAAAACGTACCACTGGGGCGTGTCAGCACTTTGGTAAATGCCTTGTTAGTTGGTCTTGTAAAAAACAAAGCATGGTAGCACTGTCAACCACTGAGATAGAATATACGGTACTTGAAAGTTGTTGCACCCAAGTTCTATGGATGAAACAAATGGTAAAATATTTCGGACTTAACTATGGTGTCATACCACTATAATATGATAATACCAGCGCAATCAACATATCAAAGAATCCAGCATTTCATTACACAAAACACATAGAAATATATATCATTTATTGCGAGACCACGTTCCAAAAGGTAATGTAGATATTCTTCATATTAACACCAATAAGCAAATAGCTGATATTTTTATAAAACCTCTTTCCGAGGAAAGGTTTACCTATCTAAGGAAAAAAAAATTCTCATTTCTTGACAGATAATCATATTTGATATGTGTGTGTGTGTGTGTGCGTATACATATGTATAAATGTATACATATTTTATATATACGTACCATATATCATATATAAATATATATGGATACTATTTACCTTATATATACTAGTTATCTAGTCATATATATATAAAATAATACTTCATATATATATTTATATCAAATATATGTATGCGTACTATGTATCATATATAAATATGTGTACTCTCTAGTATCTTTTTCTATACCCCTTTAGAAAACCCTAAAATCCTCAACTCTCTCTCAAAACACCTCACTTCACTCAATCGCCTTCATCGCCATCCTCATCCCTTAAAAT
The DNA here is from genome assembly GCA_026212405.1 of Petrea volubilis. NCBI lineage: Eukaryota > Viridiplantae > Streptophyta > Magnoliopsida > Lamiales > Verbenaceae > Petrea > Petrea volubilis. Next base: position 5,366 of record JAOWBU010000505.1, read on the forward strand.
CCTAATTTCTGAACCAATCTACATCATCATTACTTTTTTAAAGATGGTCCGCGCTAGAAATCAAATGCGAAGCTTTGCTAATTACTCGTGCACCTACCGTCGTCCTCCAATCTTTGATGATGATGTCGAAGAGATACCTATGCCCATAGCCTCTCTCCTATCAAATCCTTACAGACCCGTGCTCCAACTGGCCTGGGCATCATCTGAGATCCACAACTCTCACAAATAAGACTCAAACAATCTATCTTAATTGCCAGAGCGAGCATTAGATTTGATAATAAAAGACCGTCAACGAAAGGCCATCAGAGAAATTCAGGCAAGGATGATTTTGACAACGACAGGGAAGGCTAGGGATTGAAGCCGATCAAGAGACAAAAAATTGCATTGAACTCGTTTGCTTTTGAGTTCAAATTCTTTGATGAAGATGCCAATCATCGATTCAAGAAGTTGGCCAATCGAAAGTTGAATCGAGGAAGAGCAATCATATTCGGAGATCTCCCCGACGCACAAACAATCAATTTTATCAAAGCGCTGAATTGGGATTACTTCATATGACTTGATCTCCCTGCCTATTCGACATTGGTAAAATTATTCTATGCCAGTGCTTCTTTTCTTTACAATAATGATGATATCTTTGTGAAATCTTTTGTTCTTGGAAATCATTTTGAGTTAACTATTGAAAAGGTTAATTACTACTTGAATCTTCCAAATAATGGATTGAGGTATTTTAGAATCAGGTCTTGGTGTCAAAGTTCTAAATTTAGTCACTTTGATATGCTCAAATTCTTTGGGATTGGGTTGATCACCCTCTGGATCATGACATTAGGCTAAGGGAACTGCCTTTTGATCTCTTTTTCTTATACAAATTTATCTTTGTTTCAATTTTATTTGCCTCCACTAAGAGTGGAGGTCATTCGACTAACATGAACACAGCGTTATGTTTCCTATTATACATGGCTATGAAAGGGATTAAGGTGAACCTAGGTCATATTCTTTATTGCTCACTCATTTTTTCATGAAAGAATGGGTTTTTTCTCTAACGATATGAAAGAACTCGATAGTGGCAGAAAAATCATCAGTATGGCCAACCTACATCAAATACTTATCCGGTTCTCTACGGATAAAGGATGGCATAAAGGTAAATTGAGCTCTGCCAAAGCCCCGCCTAAAACTAGTGAAGGAACTGCTCATTTGTGCCCAACTAGGATTGTCCCAAACTCATTGGGATAATGCACATATTGCCCTCATGACAACAATCATTAAGTTCACGGAATCCATTGACAATATGGCTAGGAGGATTAACTCCGTGCAAATACCTCACAAAAGTTCCAAAGCCTCGGCGATGACTTTTTGATGATGAAGAGGGAGAATATGGATGACCTTTTTGCCCTGCTATTCTGGAACCCTATGGTCTTTTTTGTGATACTTGTTGTGCCTTATGGTCTTTTTGGTGATACTTAGGACTCAATTGAAAAGTCATTGTGGTGGAGAATGACATTATAATGTTCATTAAACTGCTGTTTGAAAACCAAAGATATTGGCCGCTCACAGCCACTGCAAGGCTCGGGAGAAGTTGGAGGCCCAGTTCAAAACATTGGATTTTGGCCACAAGGAAACTCTGATCAAGTGTGAGTTTAGATAATGGCTATGAAATTCCAAGGTGAAAAGTCGCTGACGTTCCTATCAATTTTGTCTTATTCCAATTATAACCCTAAAAAGATTATTATTTAGACAATGTCTTCTTTCAGTAAATGGGGCCTAGGGTTCACGTCTTCTACTTCCCTTGCAGTTTGCAATTGTTTCTTTTCTTTTATTTTACAATATTATTTTAATTGAAGAACAAAGCTTTCTACCTCCAGTCTAATTTCAACCTGTGTATTATTTCAGACAGAGAAGAGAACCACCATTGGGTGATGTTTCCAAGCGTAACAAGCAATAGTTCATCCTTCCAGTTTGCAGGTGAGCATCAGCCATTATAGGTTATTGATGTTTTGTGTGTTCTCCATTCGACCTTGTAAGTATTGTCGTGGGTGGTGTGTTTGTTTGAATAGCTGGGGATGGTTGTTTTGCAATGATAGAAATCTCTAACGACTTTTGTTATATGGTAATTGAAATCCCTCTTCCAAATGGCTGGGGTGGCTAGGACCATTGTAGCTTTGATTTGTACACTGTATGATTGAAATTTACTTTCCTTTAATTGGTTGATTTGTTAACTTATTTGCCTCCATGTGTGTATTTTATTTGAAGTATACCCGCAACTCAAGTGTTTGTGTAACCTTATGTATATATTGATTCTGCCTACGGATTTGAAACAATATCAATTTGACAAAATGCAAATTTGAATTAGATTGGCTCAACTTGTGCATTGTTTGTTCGTATATGTTTGAACTTGGATTATTGAGACAAAACATAAGTATGTTAGTAGTACACCAAGCATCAGTATGCATAATTTTATTTGTATAATTTTTTGAGTTGGTCCATCAATTGTATTCCCTTTTTTTAATATTTTTTTGAATCATTAAGTATACAAAACAATTTCGTACATGGTTTATCGCCTTATGTTCGGGGGGGGGGGGGATGGATCACCCTATCCATTTAGTTCTTTTTGTGTCGTTCTGCACTTTCATGTGTAATAGCTTCGGGCTTCTGCTATTGGTTGCACGAGCTCCTCAAATTAGAAAATGTGGAGGTTGGCACATATAAGTGACAAAGATTGCATCGACAATCTAAGAATGGACAGGAGGGCATTTTGTAATCTGTATTATTTTTTGGAGAATATTGAGGGTCTTAAGAGGAAATATTTCGTTGGAACAGAGGAGAAAGTGGCTATTTTCCTGTCTATTCTAGCATACCACAAGAAGGTGTGCATCGTCAAGATGGATTTCCAACGATCAGGGCACACCATTAACAAGTCCTTCAAGCAAACTTTGAAAGCAACAATCAAAATCAGCAATTTGCTTCTTGTACAGCCCAAACCCATTAATTCTGATTGCAATCATCCTACATGGAGACATTTCAAGTGGAGTTGGTTTTAAATTTATGCATTCTATTTCCCTATATTTGATGTTCTTGAGGCTATTTAGTTGATATTGTTGTGCGATTGTTACTATTAAGACGGTAAATGTGTCGCATCGTGGAACTAATTCATACTACTTGCATTGGGGTTGTCTCAGTGCTTTAGATGGTACATATATTGAAGTGCTAGTCTCTCTTGCTGATCAGATGAGGTATATTAATTGCAAGAGTGATGTGAGTGTGAACATGTTGGGCATGTGTGACATCGATATGAATTTCGGGTATGTCCTAGTGGGATGGGAAGGATTCGCGGCAGATAGTCGTGTACTCCGTAGTGCCATTGGTTAAGGCTATAATGGTTTCTTTTTTCAATTTACCACATACTAGTAACATGCAGGTCAATATTACATAGTCGATTGTGGGTATATGAACGTTGATAGCTTCCTTCTACCGTATCGAGAATGTTGATACCATCTGAAAGAGTGGGGCCCCAACAAACAATGCTTGCAAAATGCTGTTATGAATATATGCCCTGGAAAATCCAATTTGTAATTAAAATAATTTATGTGCATTTTAATTCTATTAGATAGAATGATATTTGATGATGTATGATTATGATTTAAATGGAAGTGTTGTTTCATAAAGACTTAAATTATAAAAAAATCATATATCATCATGTTCATAGTTGATGATAAATTAATTTATCTGATAAGACTACAATATACTATAAACAATGACGTGTCTTTGCCATGGGAATGAAGATTCCATTTATAGTATGTAGGTGTTCGTCAAAGAAGTTGGAAAACTGAACAGGACCAATTCAATTATTCATTTTAAAATACTATCTTAAGAAGAATAATTCATGATCATTGACTCTAAATCCAATTAATATTGCCATTTTAGGCATGTAGTGTTAGTCACTTTGGTGTACTCGGAGGTGAGGTCCTTAAAAGGACTAATATACTTTGTGCATTGAGTGATTGCATCAAATGTACTAAAGAAGAATATTTGATGGAATCTATAATTATAGATATCCCCTAAAATTGATTTGCAAAATGTTCAAATCAATTCTGAAAACTTTGGTCAAAGGTATTTTTCGAGTGACGTGTCACCGAAATTACATGAAATATTTAATTTTTAATGTGGAATATTTGAACAAAGGTAAATCCGAAATTTAGGATAAGATGTGAGAATAAATCTGAAAGTAATTTTTGATTTCACTCTCATAGATATCTCGTGGAGGGGTCAAAGTAGAAATAACTTATTTAGGAGTTCATCAGTAATTCGAATTAATTTTAGAGTGCAACAATATTTATTTAGTGGACATAAATATTGTTAAACAGTAATCCAATATTGTCATGGGATGATAATTGATTTGGACCCATTTGGAGCTAAAATTAATTATTCCTAAGGTCCCTTCACAAACCTCTAAGAAAGCTCGTTCAGAAAAAGAATATATTTAATTATCCATATGATGGAAATAATTAAAAGTTGGGGAGAAAATTAAAGGGTGATGTGGAGATGACACAGCATGTGGTCACGACCGAGTTAGCATAAAGCTAACTTAGCAGGCGTGTGTACGTCATGTGCCAGGCAAGGTGAGGCACTCACTAGGCAAGATGAAGCACACGCCAGGCAAGGTTAGTCACGAGTGTAGGGTTGGAGCATGTGTTACACGCGTTTGACACACTTACAGTGTGTCGATCACGTGAAAGCGTATGGAACGCATTAAAGAGCGCGTGTGGAGAGACACATGCGGCATGCCAATCGCGTTAATGCATCTGGAATGTGTGGAAGGGTGCGTGCAGTGTCCGATCGCATTCTGTTTGATTTCGGAACCCCAATCTCTTCCCCACTTTCAACTATAAATAGGGTCATTGGAAATTGTTTCCAATACACCAAGAAAAAGAAAACAACTATTCTTTAATATTCCATGTGTTGGAGAAATTAAAGAATAATACAACTCTTGAATAGAACTTTTCTTTTGATAAAATTTATTTTCTTGGTTAAATATTTTATTCGGAGCCCACACTCCGGAGCAACTGAGGTATTGCGGAGAAGGCATTAGTGAAAACTGATTAACATTTTTTCTTTCGCATAATTTTTCGAGGTCGGTAATTTCTAAGCTTTCTAGACTCTTGTTGAAATATTAATTAAATAGTTTAACTAATTATTTCTTGCTATTCCATAATATATATTAGTGGAATTATAATTATTTTTTGCATGCTTGTACTAAAGATACGTTCTTGTATTTTTCCGCATTAAAATATTTTGGTTTTGAATCATTATATGACTGTTTTTCCAACCACTGGTATCAGAGCAAGACTCTATGATACAAGCATGTAAGATAAAATGTATAAATCGAATATATTATGGAATTATATTCTAAAAAGATAGAAAGCAGATGTTAAGATTATTGATTGTCAAATTTGTTTGATATGATTATGATAAAGTTTATCATGAAAGAGCATAATTGTCGGCATGGTATATCTATATGATGTGATCATTTTTTTTTATCAAATCATGAGGATGCTAGATATTAATGTATGTTTATATTGGCAATAGTTGATTGGATCAAAGCATGTTGTTTAAAAGGTTAAACATAGCCTATATGCTTTAATATTTATGATATAAAAACATTTTTTTTATTTACTTGTATTATATTATGCATGGATTAAATGCCCTTATGCTATAATGATTTGATTGGATGAAACAAATATAGTTGTATATGTTATTTGATAATAAGTTGTACATAGGATATTTATTATGAATAAATTTCCATTCTAACAAGACTAGAACTCCCATGTATATATTTTTTATATATCTGAAATATCTAACAAGACTAGAACTCCCATATCTATACACACACACACACACACACACATATATATATATATATTTTTCGAAGGTCATTATATAGTTTAATTCCACATATATTTAAAATATCAAGTGGGAGCGAGATTCAAGAGTTGAATTCTCATAGCCTGCATTACTAATCTAATATGTATAATAGATGTGTATCACTCCCTAAGGAGGATAAATATCTAAGGGTACAAGGTTAGATTTCACAAATGATAGCATGAAATGTCGAGAGAGAAAACACGACTACGCTGACATAGAGTGTCTTACCTTTCTATATGAACATCTAAGTAATGGTGAACACTTGACTAAGTAAATACATTAATCTCCCCGAGGAGCACTGATGTATTCTCTTACAGGCTAAAGCTTTAATGGTGAATTAACAATGTTTGATAAAGAGTTATAAAGAAACATGTTAATCACAAGAAAAGATGTTTCTATTTTACTGTTAATATTTCGACCTCGTTGACGGGGAGTTAACGGTGAACAGTAATGTCACCATTACACACACCTTTGCATGGTTATGTGGAATCCATGATTAGGTTGTTTTGCTAAAGAATAAATGCACATGAAATAACTTATTTTATTTGTTTATTTTTCCAGTTTCATTAAAAATGGCATCTATAACCCCTCTGCAATCTATCCTAAGGGAAAATAAACTCATTGGTCCTAATTATGCTAAATGGAAAATGAATCTTGACATTGTGCTTACCCATGATGGGCTTAAACATGTGCTTACTGAACCATGTCCACCGGTTCCAACAACCAACGCATCACAAGCAACTAAAGACCGTTATGAACAGTGGATTAATTAAAATGATTGGACTAAATGCTATATCCTTGCCTCAGTATCAAACGTACTTAAGCATCAGATGCAAGACATGGTCTCTGCAACATTAATATTGGAACATGTCAGGGAAATGTTTGAAGGACAAGATCGGGCAACTAAATAGGAATTGCTGTGAAAGGTGTTGAACTTCAAAATGTCTGAAGGATCTCCGTTTCAAGAGGATATCATGAAGATGATGGCTTATTTAAATGAACTGGTGATCCTGGGTGCGACAATTGATAATCACTCCTACCAGGATATGATCCTGAACTCTCTGCCTGGTTTTTTTACTCAGTTCAGGCTAAATTATGCTATGAATAACAAAGATTATAAGTTGCCTGAACTGATGAAGGAACTACAAGTGGCTGAAGGAGTAATGAAAGCTACAGGAAGTGTCCATTTAGCTCAGATATCAAATACTGCGGCTAGAAAAGGGAAGGCCAAAGTGTGGCAAAAGGGAAAGGGCAAAGTTGTTGGCCCTAAACCAAAGGTTTAGAAGAAACCAAAGCCGGCAAAAGGAAAGTGTTTCGAATACGGTGATGAGGGGCACTGGAAAAGGAATTGTGTCAAATATCTAGCTAAACTTACTACTATCAAATCTGGCAGGCCATCTAATCAAGGTATAATGATATCTTGTTTGATTGAAACATGTTTAATTGGAAGTCCACCAGATTCCTGGTGTGTGGACTCGGGATCAACTAATCATTTTTTCAATTTGTTGTAGGGGTTTCAGCTAACCAGGAAGCTAACTAGGAGATAACTCAAGTGTGCCAGTAGTAGCAATAGGAATAGTTAGTTTGTTTTTTAATAATAGAGTATTATCTTTGAAAGACTGTCTTCTCATTCCTAGTATTTGGAGAAATTTGATCTCCGTAAGTTGTTTGTTGGATGACAGTTTGACTGCCATCTTTGAACATGGTTTTTCTATTAAGCACAGTAAATCCTTTATATGCTCTGGCACAGTAAAAGACGGTCTGTTTTTTGTTATTCCCTAATAAATACTCTGTTTACAATTCCGAAATTAATACAAGTTCGGATATCTTACCACTAAAAAGAACCATGGATGATGAAGCATTCAGGTGGCACCTAAGATTAGGTCATATTAATTTAAATAAGATCCAAAGACTGGTATCAAATGGACTTATTACTCAGTTAAATTTCAAAAAATTACCAGTTTGGGTATTATTAGAAGGAAAACTGACCAAATGATCTCTTAAATCTAAAGAAAATAGAGCCACTGAGTTGCTTCAATTAATCCATATAGATGTTTGTGGATCAATGAGCACTCAGGCTAGGGGAGGTTTTGAGTATTTCATCACTTTACAAATGATTACTCGAGGTATGGGTATGTTTATCTAATGAAACGAAAATCTGAATCATTTGAAAAGTTCAAAGAGTTCAAGAATGAAGTTGAAAATCAATTAGATAAACATATCAAAACACTAAGATCAGATCGAGGTGGCAAATACCTATCAAATGAGTTCTTGGAGTTTCTAACTGCAAGTGGGATAAGATCCCGATTAACTGCACCGAGTACACCCCAGCAAAATGGTATTGCAGAAAGAAGAAATAGAACTTTAATGGAGATGGTAAGATCCATGATGAGTCATGCTACTCTATCCAGTTCATTATGGGGATTTGCACTCGAAACTACAACATATCTATTGAACCTTGTTCCTTCTAAGTCAGTTCCTAAGACACCTGTGGAATTATGGGTTGGACAAAAACCCAATATTAATTACCTCAGAATTTGGGGGTGTCCAGCTCATGTGTTAAGAAAGGATCCTGACAAATTAGAATCAAGAACTGAGGTTTCCTTGTTCGTAGGATATCCTAAAGGAGCAAGAGGTAGTCAATTTTATAGTCTGAAGGATCAAAAGTTATTTGTGAGTATAAATGCTAAATATCTTGAGGACGAATTAATTGGTAGCCACAAGAGTAGAAGCAAACTTGTGTTAGAAGAAATGACAATATCTGATACTGTAACTCAACAGCCCAACTTTGAGAACATTGATAGTACATTTGATGTACACAACAATAATGAGTCTAGTACACTAGAGCTTCGTCGTAGTAGGAGGATTATTAGGCCACCTAATAGATATCTTTGGGAAACCTTAGTGGTTGAACCTGAAGGATCTGATCCATTTGACTACAAAAAAGCTATACAAGATAAAGATGCTGACCAATGGGTCAAAGCCATGGAATCTGAGTTGGACTCTATGTATTCCAATCAAGTTTGGGAACTTGTAGAGTGGCTTGATGGCATTAAACCCATTGGATGTAACTGGGTTTATAAGAGAAAAAGAGGTTCTGATGGGAAGGTAGAGACCTTTATAGCAAGGTTAGCGGCAAAGGGTTACACCCAAAAGGAAGGTATAGATTATGATGAAACCTTCTCGCCTGTAGCCATGCTTAAAACATAAGAATCCTCTTATCCATTGCTACTTATTATGATTATGAGATTTGGCAAATGGATGTAAAGATGGCATTCTTGAACAGCCACCTTCAAGAGGAAATTTATATGACACAACCAGATGGTTATGTTGTCAAAAATCAGGAGCACGCGGTATGCAAACTAAATAAGTCAATTTATGGACTAAAACAAGCATCTAGATCATAGAACATCAAGTTCAATGAAACTATCAAATCCTTTGGATTTGAGTAAATGCTGGATGAACTATGTGTGTACAAAAGACATCATGAAAAAGTGGTGATGTTCTTGATACTTTATGTGGATGACATCTTACTCATTTCGGGATGATATAGGAATGTTGTCCACTGTCAAGATCTGGTTATCAAATCAATTTGATATGAAAGACCTTGGAGAAGCTAGCTATGTACTTGGGATCAAACTCCTACGAGATCGCAAGAACAAAGTACTATGCTTGTCCCAAGCTGTATATATTGATAAGATATTAGCAAAATACAACATGGTGAACTCCAAAAAAGGTATGTTACCTTTCAGACATGGAGTCCCTCTTTATCTCGAACAATGTCCTAAGACATTTCAAGAGGAAGAGCAGATGAGAAATGTTCCATACACTTCAGCGGTGGGTAGTCTCATGTATGTCATGCTGTGTACAAGATCAGATATCTGTTATGCAGTAGGAATGGTCAGTAGATATCAATCAAATCCTGGACCAATGCACTAGGTAGCAGTAAAGCATATACTAAAGTACTTGAGCAAGACTAGGGATTATATGCTTATTTACCGCAGTGATGAACTTAAGCCAATAGGATACATAGACTCAGACTTTCAGTCAGATTGTGATTCTAGACGCTCCACCTCAGGTTACATTTTCACCCTTGGAGGAAGAGCGATTAGTCGGAGGAGTGTGAAGCAATCCTGTATTGCGGACTCCACTATGGAAGTTGAATATGTAGCGGCTTCTGAAGCTGCTAAGGAAGCATATTGGCTTAGGAAGTTCTTGACAGATCTTGATGTCATCAAAGATGGTTTGAACCCTAATCACATTGTATTGTGATAATGCTGGAGTTGTAGCCAATTCTAAAGAGCCTACTAGGTCATAAATGGGCTAAGCACATAGAAAAGAAGTACTACATTATCAGAGAATATGTAGAAAGAGGCGAGATTGCAGTTACTAAGATAGTTTCAATGAATAATCTAGCTGATCCCTTCACAAAAGCCTTGGCACAAAAGAGTTTGGATTATCATTTAGAAGGGATGGGAGTTAGATATATGCCTAATTAGATTTAAGGGCAAGTGGGAGATTGTTAGGAATGTATGCCCTGGAAAATCCAATTTGTAATCAAAATAATTATGTGCATTTTAATTCTATTAGATAGAATGATATTTGATGATGTATGATTATGAGTTAAATGGAAGTGTTGTTTCATGAAAGGCATAAATTATAAAAAAATCATATATCATCATGTTGGTAGTCGGTGATAAATTAATTTATCTGATAAGACTACAATATACTATAAACAATGATGTGTTTTTGTCATCGTAATGAAGATTCCATTTATAGTATGTTGGTGTTCGTCAAAGAAGTTGGAACACTGAACAAGACCAATTGAATTATTCATTTTAAAACACTATCTTAAGAAGAATAATTCATGATCATTGACTCTAAAACCAAATAATGTTGTGACTTTAGGCATGTAGTGTTAGTTAAAAGGACTAATATACTTTGTGCATTGAGTGATTGCATCAAATATGCTAAAGAAGAATATTTGATGGAGTCTATAATTATAGATATCCCCTAAAATTGATTTGCAAAATGTTCAAATCAATTCTGAAAACATTGGCCAAAGTATTTTTCAAGTGAAGTGTCACCGAAATTACATGAAATATTTGATTTTCCATGTGAAATATTTGAACAAAGGTAAATCGGAAATTTAGGATAAGATGTGAGAATAAATCTGATAGTAATTTTTGATTTCACTCTCACGGATATCTCATGGAGGGGTCAAAACAAAAATAATTTATTTAGGAGTTCATCAGTAATTTGAATTAATTTTAGAGTGCAACAATATTTATTTAGTGGACATAAATATTGTTAAACAGTAATCCAATATTGTCATGGGATGATAATTGATTTGGACCCGTTTGGAGCTAAAATTAATTATTCCTAAGGTCCTTTCACAAACCTCTAAGAAAGCTCATTTAGAAAAAGAATATATTTAATTATCCATATGATTAAAAGTTGGGGAGAAAATTAAAGGGTGACGTCAAGATGACACAGCATGTGGTCACGACCGCGTTAGCATAAAGCTAACTCAGCAAACGTGTGTACAATTCGTGCCAGGCAAGGTCAATCACATGCGTAGGGTTAGCGCCTGTGTTACAAGCGTTTGACACACTTTAGGTGTGTCGGTCACATGAAAGCATATGGAACGCATTAAAGAGTGCGTGCAGAGATACGCATGCGGCATGCCAAGCACGTGACTGCGTCTGGAACGTGTGGAAGGGCGCGTGCTCTACACACGCCGGACACATGTTGCATTCTGGTTGATTTTGGATCCCCAATCTCTTACCCACTTTCAACTATAAATAGGGTTATTGGAAATTGTTTCCGATACACCAATAAAAAGAAAACAACTATTTTTTAATATTCCATGAGTTGGAGAAATTAAAGAATAATACCACACTTGAATAGAACTTTTCTTTTGAGAAAATTTATTTTCTTGGTTAAATATTTTATTCGGAGCCCGCACTCCGAAGCAGCTGAGGTATTGCAGAGAAGACGTTAGTGAAAACTGATCAACATTTTTTTTCGGCATAATTTTTAAAGGTTGGTAATTGCTAAGCTTTCTAGACTCTTGTTGAAATATTAGTTGAATAGTTTAACTAATTATTTCTTGCTATTCCATAATATATATATTAGTGGAATTAAAATTATTTTATTGCATGCTTGTACTAGAGATACGTTCTTATATTTTTCCACATTAAAATATTTTGGTTTTGAATCATTATATGATTGTTTTTCCAACAAATGCAAAGGAATAATTTAACATGAAACACGCTAGTGTGAGGAACATAATTGAGAGGGCTTTCGGTTTATTGAAATAGAGATGGTCCGTGCTCCGCAGCAAAACTTTTAACCCCTTGCAAGTCTAGAATTAGATTATTCTCTCCTGTGCTTTGATGCACAATTACATTCGTCCACATATGGCAAAAGATCTGGAAGAAGCCAACTTGCAAGTCAAGAATGACTCAGATGATGATGAAGATTTGGCACACATTGGTGGAATAACTAACAGTCCAACTTGGACCAACTGGCGCAATGAACTTGCCACTAGCATGAATCATGAATAGCGAAGAGGGTAGCTCATTTTATAGGGGTTATGAGTGTTACATGTTGTTGTGTACGAGGGGTGAGGGTTACGGAGGTCTTTAGTATCGAGAAAATTTTTTTTATGGCTTACCAATTAATGCTCTTTCTGTGTTGTTATTTTTCTTATATGACTTGTGATGAACTTTGATTCGTTTGATAGTGCATCAGTCTAGGAACTACTCTGTTTTTTGTTCTGAAATTCATCAATTCGCTTACAGACCAAGCTTATCTGTGTAACCTTTGTTTGCATCAATTATGTGATGAATTTGACGCATATGTTTTCACTTGTTTAGTGATTTGATATTGGTTATTTTCTTGCAGAGGCACATAGAGACCCAATCCTATGGAATGAGCTCTGAAAACTCCAGCAAATGTGCTACACAAACGCGATGATATTTGAATAGGGTCAAGGAGGACGTGCTAAAGCTCTTTGCACCGAGGTTGGAATGACAACGGATCTTATCGGGGTAGATATTTACCAAAATTGGAGCGCATCCTGATAACCACCTTGCCAACAAGGGGGGAGACTACATCGACATATAAAAAGCAAGTTGCAAGGTTGGAAGAAAACATACCACCTTCTGCATGGTATTATAAGGAAGAGTGGTGGCCGAGGAGCAAGCCTAGATCCCGGCACTTTTATGCTTAATGTGTAGGATCAATAGCTCTAGCAGCAACATGTTGTGGTGAGTCATAAGTGTTTTTACGGCGTCTTGGTTTGACAGAATATGTATCAAACTATTCCTTATTATATACTCTCAACTTGAGTTTGCCTTGCTGAAAATGTATCAAATGTGTTGTGCTAGGAAAACCCTGAAGCAGAAAAGCTGCTAGACAAGGCGTACCCCTATTATTATCAATGGCTTAAGGCTATGGGTGCCCATCACATTGTTGGTGATGGTGCCTGCGACGTTGGGGATACCATGAATCAACGTTTCAACAAAGAGAAAGAAAAATAGGCTGCTAATGACGATAATGAAGCCGATGCAGCTAACATAGTTGAAATAGAAGATGATGCAATGTCGAAGTCAGTTGTCCCCTCATTATTGAGTAAGAAAAGAAACCCTCATCCACAACCCTCATCCCTTGTCAAAGTTTGGGTGCATAGATCCTTTGTCGTGTTTGAAAACTTTGTTTAAAAAATTGCGGAGGTATTTCCAAAGTATTTCAATCATGATGTTAGCCAATCAGCGGTATCCGAAGCTATACATTAAATTTTTCATTCAACGATACTACTTAACACACATTAAAACATAGCCATATTAAACCTATATTTCCCCACAAAATACTGCATTACCCCTACAAGTTAACATATGCACATATTTAACTTGACAAAGGACACGTAACAAATATTCAATGGTTGTTAACGGAGCGCAAGTTGGTTGATGACCATTGGCTGCACTCCGGAGGGGAAAACTTAGTGGTTTGGAAAGGTGGAGGAGGTGAAATTAGGTGACATGATGGACCAACATTCAAAGACGTATCATTGTGTGGAAAGTTCCCAATTGATGCTGAGTCGGTCCTTTCTGGACAAAAAATAAAGCCATTTTCAAACGTACCATCAAGGAAGCACAAGGCCTTGTACTTCTATTCATCAAAGTCAAGAATACGACCTTTATTATTATTCACAGCACGACCATCGAATGCGAAAATATTGTTGCCCAAACGGTTCTTTGCACACTCTGTAGAGGTGGTGGACCTACACGTACAGGTGCACGATGAATTAAACAAAGTTTTGATATTTAGAAATTGTTATTCGCAAAGCAATCTATATTATCACCTCGCAAATGTTGTCCCACTTTTTTTTGAAGCCATGATCATTTCAGTTTTCTCGTCGAAACCTAGGTCGGGGTAATTGATAATCCAGTTATTGTGATGAATCTCTTGTGCGCAAACTGGAACCATCTGAATATGTAGTAGTAGTCAAATTTCATCTTGAATCTATTGTTGATGAAAAGCATGGTATGGGTTATGATGTGCCTATCGTCCTCATTCAACACCCTCCTTTTGATGTTGGCGTATACCATGAGATCCATTAAGAATTTACTCTCCATTTTAGGGTCCCAACCGTCGGTGTAAAACTCTATGAATAGGCTACTGGGTCGGGCTTTGATTGCTTGAAAATCCTTCTAGTTTTCCATTGCTAGTTTGAATCGAATTTTTGGTGGGTCAATTTTTGAAGGGAGTTGTAGTGTGTGTTGGGTTCGAGCTCTGATTTGTATATCCAAAAATTCATTAAGACGAAATTAATGAGACCAACCACCTTCGGTCAAGCAAGAACAAAGGCTATTGAATATTTGATTGGAAAATTTCATTAGTCATTCTTCTTGGAAAAGAAAATGTTGAATTGGTCAGCCATCACTATTTAATAGCGGTAGTTGTATGTCTCGTCTCACCTAAGGGCCATTTACTTACCAACAAGTATAAAAAAACTAAAAAAAATTAACTAGGACTTATTTAATAGCAAATGAGGTAGTATGTCAACCCATTAATATGCACATCTACCTTTGAATCACATATAAAAAAAATTAAAAATAAAAACATAAATAAAAAACACATCATCAATGTCTCAACTACACGCAATTTTTTTTTATATTTTCGTAAGGCTCAAAATGAGAAAATCATTCATGTCATCCTATTGATCCACTAATTAGGCAAAACAATTGAAAATTAACTTTCAATACGTAAACAAATTGTAAATTTGGCATAATATATGAAATTAATACACCTTCAAAGGACAAATACATGGTTCTGTTGGATACTCGAGGGTTGTTTCATTAGGTTACCCGAAGTTAACTAAATATCGCTTGTAAAGGCTCCCGCTAGTGCTCCCCTTCATGCATGTACATAAGTGCAAGGTGATAATGCTGCATATAGATTCAGAAAACTCCGGCTTTCAGTAGAATATAAGATGATGATATTTCATTCATTTTAGAACGACTCTTCTTTTTTTCCCCCTTTCTATTATAACATTTACCTTCCATATCTTCTTCCACACACAGTCCGGTGCGAATACACGATGTTGAATGGTATCATAACGAGCACCACTAAATCACTGGATGCACTTGAACAAGTGGAAATGCCATTTAGTCTGATCCAAATGATACATGTTAAATTCGCTCGAATATCGAACATTGAATAGTCGGTTCATCTCAGTTATCAGGTCACCCGCCATGTAATTTCAAACTGTTGCACGTTCATTCTCCCCCTTATTTGTGTACTCCTTCAAAAGATTGATGAAACGATGGTGTTGCCTGGAAAGACCAGGGCGGACGATAGAATACCCTATTCTACGTAATATTCTCCGTGCATTCCTGAATGATCAATTCTCCCATTTCAAGAGACGAAATAGTTCATGCACTATACAACTTATGGGTTGACACAAATGCCAACTTCCATATTTATTTTTCACTTTTGACATTTAGCATGTTACTTTCAATGTTAGCATCTCAAAAATTGATTCACTTCATATACCCACAAATAATGTGTCACTAAATTCAAAGATACGAGAAGATTTTAGCATGTCTTTAAAATTAGAATGGTCACTTCCAAAATCAAATTAGTTGAATAGTTTTGAGCATGCATAGTAACTAGTGTTGTCATTTCCCATATGAATACCAATGTGTAGATTGATAGGGGAAGTAATATTAGGGGCAATAACAGTGTACCACAAAAGGACAAACAAGAAAAAAAAATTAATTGAACTTGCTACCAACTCCAAAACAGGATCCCTTCAAGGAATGATTCTATTCAGATATAAATCTGCTATCTTGCAGTTCACCTAAAGAGAAGAGTTGAATTGCGAAAATATTATGACTTGTGTCACATCTCCCATAGCGTTGAAGCTTAACAAGCAATGCGAGATGTCGGGGATAAGGGTTGGGGGAGGGGGGAGGGGGAGATTGAAAAATTAGCTAAGCACTAGACTGCATAACCACCAAAATCTACAAAACGTAAGCATTCGAGAGAGACGCGGCCATTAACACAAAATATATGCAAAATGTTCACATCAAAAAAATAAGCCAGTACTATGACAAAGTCCAAGTCTTTTACAAAAGGTCAACCGTTTTAAAGTTTTAGGTATAACAAATGTTTAGGACGTAATAACGGTGCGCGAACATAGAAATACATTACATGTATACCGATCACGAGACCATCAATACCTAAAGCGCAAATTACCTACATGGAACGACCTATCTGAATACCATTGTACAAGCAAGCAATTATGCCAATCGTAATGTCCGCATACTCCAAAGGCTTGTTACCCACAGTTGTTATCATCCCTACCCATTAATGGATGTAGATGTACTCCCGACTGCATTCTAGTAACATGATCTATCTTTGTGATGTTACAAACCTCCGGGCCAGAGCAATACCTCGCAAATATATCACTACAATCAAATGTTGTGTCTATAGATGTAACGTGTTCATCGGCTACACTCGGACAAGCACCAGGCCAAGGCATTCCATGGTACTCGTCCCACCACTTGAAGTAGCCTTTGTGTTTACCCAGGAAAGGACATTGATGGAATCATCTGTCCGGATTGTCATCAGTGTTTAACTTTAATAATTTCATTTCCCTGCACTTGCACAAGCACAACGGTGGATTCGTAATGACCATGTGTTTGTGCTCCTCCCAAGACGGAAAAAACAATGAAAGAGAACAAATATTTATGCCCATTTATTAACAAAATTGTGATTACAAAATCATTTCTAGTGCAAGGACTAGTGCACCAGTCATTATAGGGAACCATTGAAAACACTTCAACAAAGCGGTTGGTAGTAGGGAAAAAGAAAATAGTTAAAATGATATGTGAATGTGTGGAATTTCTAAGGCACATTTCAGATTCATAGTCACCCCTTCAATAATCAAAAACTAAGCACATATGCGGATCAACAAGCCTATACTTCTTTCCAAAATGGCACAACACTTAACCAATATAAAAAAATTGAACACCTCACATAATCAACAACTAATCATTCATCCACTTTTGTGTTGAGATAATATAATTGCACTCAGACGAGACCACACACATACACAGACCTCCACGTACTGGGGAGGGAACACCACAAACAGAGGGTATACTCAAGAACCCCATTTTTTCATATAGCGAAATCCGACTCACAACTGCAAAATTTTTCAATTTCCACCCACTATTATATATCTCTTTTCTAATTGTGTAAATTGCTTCTCAGAAAAAAGAGGTGAACAATTCACCTAAATTTAGAAAAAATTCTGTTGGGGAAATGCAGTGTAAAAATAGGAACGGGTTGAGAGAAAAGGGGGTCCCGATCTATTCCCCATAATCACATACTATTTTCGCCCATTGATATCATTCCTATGATTTTAATATGCGAAACCCTTGGTGATTGTGGCTAATTACATAAGGTTTTTTTGCACAAGATTTTCACAGAAGAATAGATTGGGCAGGTTTGTCTATGGCAAGAAAGAAATTTGATTTGTGGATCGAAAATTTACCAATTCTTGGATCCCACAGATGCAGATGGATAGATTTCACTAAGGAAGAACAACTTTTCCTCCAAATGCTTGAGATGGAGGGCTACTAGTTTGAGCAAGTCTACATCGTTGAGATATACGGGAAAAAACAAAATAGGCTCGTGGGTTGTTTTTTATTTCAATAGGGTAAATTAGACATTTACTGAAAAAAGCTGATGTTTGACCTTCTTTTCAAACAAATTGCACGTTATAAATTCCACTACATTTAAGGAACACATTGTATCATTTCAAACACAATTTCTCATTTCCAATCAACATCTCATCCCACACCGAGCCAACTACCTACCAATAACACCCTAGCATTTCAAACGAGTCCTTATGGTCCTTTTTGATACGTTGTGACACTTATTTTGTTAATTTGATCTATTGGTTCATTTAATGTTTTGAAGTTGGTCATGGATACTCAGAACTTAGGCAACTCTTTAGTACTAGGTTATTTTTTGTTAATGTGCTCACAAGATGGATATTGTTCTACTACAAGCATTTTTTTTCTTTTTTTTTTTTTGGCATACACTCCTTAAGATAGGGGGAGCTCTATTCTTCACTAACAGGGGGAGCACAAGTAGTGTCTCTATCATCATTCAAAAAGCGAGAGAATGTTAGCCCTCATGCTATTTTATTTTGATGATGATTTGATATTGTTTGATTTAGGTAGATTTGATATGACACTCAAAATCACTTCAAGATGGATGTGTTGCCTTTAAGAGAGTGATTGATGAAATCACACTTTTATCTTGAAGACCCCTACCTTACTAAGCATGAAGTGGATATACTATTGCCTTACAAACACTGCTGCCAAAATCACAAGGGATCACCTGCCTTATGGAATACCGACACAAGGACATTATAAATATGCATTGAGAAACAACAAGCAAGGATATCTCATTAACTTTGTTGTGCATTCGCTAGATTTTGAATGAGCAATTTCATGAGTTGTTAAACTGAATAAGTGTATAATTTAGTGTGCTAAAGACCAAACACATCTGTGTGGGTACCACGTTCCCACTAATCATACTTTAGTTTGTGAAATTAGTTCTAAACACTCTATATCCTTCCAACTTGATTGATTCAATTGTTATACTCGTGATACTAATTAAATACTTTTTACAATTTCAAAAGCCTAGAGTGAAATATACCTAGGTAGTTGATTAAGCTTCGACCCAACCACTATACATAATTGTGTCTCATTTTTTCTTTAATTATTTGTCACTTAATTTCTAACAATACCCATCAAGTATAAAGAGGATTTTTATTGTGATTAAAAAAATAGAAAAAGTGAATAAAAAATAAAGTTGATCGAAAGCTAGACATTTATTTTAAAAAAGGAGTATACAGTAGAAGGACTAATTATCTAACTTTATAAACATACAAGAAATATTCCATATATATAATTCAAAAGTTTCGAGGCTATCCAAGCAAGCATCATCTATGCACACACTTGGATAGCTTCATTGTAGTCTATTGTGACACGTGTATAATTATAAATTTTATTTTGTATAAATATATTAGTATTTGTAATTATCCAAAAGAATATGTGTGTTACGGTTTTAATTAAGGTTTTAATGATTCCCATGTTTTGATCTAGAAAAGATGCACATGTCATATATTAGGAA
>JAOWBU010000506.1:0-25000 GCA_026212405.1 Petrea volubilis
TTGGTTTGTAAGTTGAAGTGTATATGTTTGATTAATAAGTGGTAGATTTCATGTAAGCAGACTTGGATCTGTAAAACTCATCGGAGGAAAAAAAAAAAGAGACTTGGATCTGTAACAATGATCACATATAAATAGGTTTGTGTTTCTTCTTGGGTGGATCTCTGGTGATGGTGAATAGGGTGAAAACGGAAGGGAAAGTGCCTAACTATGAGCCTCCTTTCATCTGCTTCTCACGTCTCGTGAATAGCAGGGACCTAGAAAGGCATTTCAGGAATCGGTTTGATTCTATCTAAAGGCCATTATAGCTATGAGTCTATTGGAGAGGTGTGTGTGTGTGTGTGTGGGTTTGTGTGTGAATTAAGAGAGTGTTTGTAAAAGTTTTAAAAAAGCACTTTGCTGCTTTTAATTTCAAAAAAATATTTTAAGTGTTTGATTTTACAACTTCTATTTAAATTAAGTTAAAAAAAATAGAAGTTAAGAAGTTAGGAGAAAGCTACTTCTAATAGTTTAAAAGTGCTTCTTGATATTTTTGTAAATAAATTGAATTTTTTAAACTGTTTTCTACCAACTTTTGATTATTTTTAATTTTTATTTACAAACACTCCATATTTTTATTATCAACTTTTAATTGATTCTCACTTTTATTTTCAAACACTACCAACCTTACTACTCAATTTTTTTTTCAACTTTTATTATTCAATTTTTTTTAAACTTTTTCAACAATTCTAACTTCTCTCAAAGCAATTCCAGACATCCTTTAAGTTGTAGGGGGGTAAAATTGTCAATTTATCACATAAAAACGATGCCTAGTCGCGCATGACTTGCGTGGTGCGTACTAACTGTCAATAAGGTATTTTAAACCTCATTCCGAAAACTATGGAATTTATGGTGTCAATTAAAAACTATGGAGTTTTTCGGGCCACTTAGACACTATAGTTTTTTGGGCCAATCAAACAAAACAACATGGGGAGCCTGTGCATTTTACCCCATACAAAATGTAAAATATTTGGAGTCTTGTAATTCAAAAGAACGTACTTCAATGAAGTGTCTTATATTCCAACTTTTTTGTATGTACTATTTCATGAAAATTAGATTCAAAACTTCCAGCACAGAATTATTAGTATAAAATGAAAGAAATTGTTTCGGTCATTTTTAGTTTCCAATATAGTGGTACTTTGTTAAGATAAATGACCGTTAATTATTACTTAGTTTTATAGTTGAAAAGCCCGCAAAATTCACTCAAACTCGTATGTGAAATGGTTCAAGGGCTGCTAACTGAACCAAAAAAATAATTAATGACTAAGATAAATCAATCACTAAATTTCTCATTAAACACTCAATTAAATTATTCACAATCAAATCATTTATAAACTCAACAATAGAAATAAATGGATTACTATAGACCTTTTTGAGAATCTAAGAGGGGGCGAATTAGATAATTTAAACTAATCTATAATGAGATAAATAAGGGGACTAGAACTACCAATGTAATATAGCTAATAGAAAATTAAACTAAATGAACAATTGACTTATAGTGGTTTAGTCGAGGCTTAATCCACTATCTAAGTATTTTTCAACTTAGGATTTTGAACCTGTGAAATATTTTATTAAAGTTAGAATCAGGAATAACGCGACACAAGTTGATAATAGTGGAACGATACAGACTTTATGGAAGATATAACTTCCAAACAAAATAATATAGAAAAAAAGTGAGAAGAGCTACACACTGCTGGACCAGTGGTACTATCAAACATTTGGTAAGCAACACACTGTTGGACTACTGGTACTATCAACACTAGGTAAACAATGTACCCCCTATAATAGATAATATCTCAATTCTCACTTAAACAATACTATGAACGTGAGCTCTGAATAGCTATTGCTTTACACTCAAAACGTTGTTTTTTTTTCTTCATTATTGACCATATTTATAGCACAAAGGTTGTCATTCAATTTAGCAAGAAATTAATCCTTCATTTAAGGTAAGTAGCCATTGGAAGAATAATAAGGCAATGTTCGACTTCTAACTTTAATATGAAATCCTCTGATATGGTAATTAATCGTTGGAAATCTTTGAAGGAAAGTAGCCGTTAGAGCAAATCTGTAAATTACATGTTAAATAAAGAGATTTTCTAAATCATTATAAAAAATGAGGGCAACAATCTCCCCCTTTTTTGATGATGATAAACACAGATATGCTCTCCCTGTCTTCATCTCGATTTTTAGAAGAGCACAAAAATATCTTCCCCTGTATTTCTGAGTTGTAGGCACATCTTTGAACCAACTAAAGTATCTGGATTATATAATCGAACATATTTCATAACACTTTGTTTTAGTATGCTGATATTCTTCAAGGGAAGTGAGTTCAGAAAATACCAAAACATCTTAACACTATAAATGAAATTAATCTCCACAAATACCAAGACTAAAACAGCTTGCCATCATACATAGATACTAACCTCCACAAATACCCAGACTTGCATATTAAACAATTTTAATCAATATAGATAGATACCATCATACATAGATATTAACCTCCACAAATACCAAAACTAAACCAGCTTACCATCATACATAGATACAAACCTCCACAAGTACCAAGACTTGCATATTAAACAATTTTAATCAACACAGATAGATACCATTATACATAGATATTAACCTCCACAAATATCAAGACTTGCATATTAAACAGTTTTAATCAACATAGATAGATACCAAGTAGCTCAACATCACAATCATGACAGTAATGCAAAAAGTAAGGTATGATGTGACATGCAAAAAGTAATGAGAGGAGCATGTCAAATGATACCACTTAAGTGTTCTCTCCCTCATCATCAAAAAGCCAAAACATATTCCAAAAGTGGATAACCTCCCAAGAGGTCTTAATCTCCTCTTTCTCTTAGCGCGGAATATGTTAACTTCTTGATGAAGTTCGTTCATTTGTTTCTCTAAGTTTTCAAGACTTGAAGTAATCATCATGGTACTATCTTGAATGAGGATGCCAAGATCTTCCAAGCCCATAATAAGTACACGCAGCTAATTTTCTTCTTTTGACTCAGTTTCTGAGTTAACTCTTTTTCTCATCCTTCTTTCTTCCAACCCTTTATACCAACCCTTTTTAGTAGAGTGATGAATTCTCATCCTCTTGAGGGCAGTCATATTGATGATCTTTTTGTCGGAAATGTTTTCAATAAAAGACATAGGTAATGAGAAACTTTCTTTTCAAAAGATGTACAAGAGGAGCAAAGCGTATGAGAGGTTTCGAGAACTTTAGGTGTGGGATTGAATGATGTTTTTAAGAAACAGATACCCAAAGTTGACTGGTTTTCCTTTCACTGCCATTTATAACAAAACTAGGGATATCCAACTCATGTCAATTGTATGACAACCGCTAGACACAGAACCAGACAACAATGAGCTAGTGACAAGACGAAGCAATAATTGATGATGGGCATCAAGATGTCTACACCTTTCACCTCCTACAAGATGACGAGTCCCCCCCCCCCCACCCCCCTCTCCCCCCAAAAAAATTGTTAATGGCATCTTGGAAATTAAAATCTGGTTGTTTACGTACTTTACCCAGTTCAAAATAGCACGCACCCACATTTTCAAGGTTAAAAAGTGTATTAACAATCCCAGTTGTTAAGGACAATTTTTTTCTAGGAATGTAGGATTCAACAAGAATTTCATTAGTGTCCTTGTTTTCAGAAAATGATAGTTTTGCAAAAAATAGTTTTACAATGTCAGGATATACATCAGTGTTCACACACATGATATTATCCCATCCAAGATTTTAATCAAATCGATATCCGGGGAAGCATGAAAACTATTTAGATCAATTGTCTCGACCCATTTTCCAAGTCTCATCGGAGTTGAGTCAAAGCCGACGCTTGTCGTGGCTGCTTTCGTTTGCTTCGAATTTTGTGCTCAATCAATTTTGAAGGGGATGGAGGACCAGACTCTGTTGATTCACAATGGGAGTTACTCTCCAGGCTGTTGAGCATTGTGATGTTGTTGTCAGGCGAGGCGGCAAACTGGGTGACGATGGCACCGTGGTCACGACGGGTTTCTTTGCCATGGCTAAGGTTTTAATTTTCCCCCTTTGTAGAGAGATGTATAGAAAGAAAAATTTTGCGCCTTTGTGTGTGAGATACGGTGAGAGGTATACAAGAAAAATGAGAACTCATGTGTGTGAGATCGTGTTTATGAGGGAAAACGCGTGTGTGTGATATAGAAATATCAATGATGGATTTATATAAATTATATGTATATATATATATAGTTCTTTTTTATAAAGAAAAATATATAAGACATATTTTATTTACACACATATAGATATACTGTTTATGCAATAGATAATTTAAATGGAAATAATTTCCATTTTCTTATTTGTGATTCCTGCATGATTAGTTATTATTTAGGAACCCCTCAATGTTGGGTCCTGATTTGTTAGCAGTGGATGCTTTTGGTACCCACATCTTCTTGGTATCGGATTTTCTATGATAACAATGATGTTGAATGTGCTCAGTTTTTCGTACGAGTAAAATCTTTGTTTGTGTGAGAATGACTTTTCTTAGTCATTTTCCTTTTTAGAGGATTTTTTAAATGAAATATAGTTTGTTCAAGATATTTAGTATCATATGCAAGCAATTCATTGTCCTTTTCAAGAATTTGTTTTTCACTTCTTAATATATCAACTTAGGTAGTGAAACTAGTGAACAAATCTTGTTTTTCTTTTGTAATGCGCAAAATGTCATTTTCAAGAGTTTTATTTTGTGAGATAAGATCTCGAATTTTCTTTTGACACATTATCAAGAGTTGTTTAGTTTCAAAGTCATCATCATCACTTGAGTAAGAAGTGAATTTGGTGGTTACCTTATTTGTCATGAAATCGACGAAGTTATCTTCATTTTCTAGTTGTTCTGAGTTGGGGTCATCCCAGGTTACTGTCATAGATCTAGGTTTTCTATCCCCCTCAGGAATAGGTCTTTTTAGTAATGGACAATCTGGTCGAATCTGGTTTGGATTTCCACACTCAGTGGCATTTGATGGAATTTGTTTTTGGAGAGTTTGAATAGTCTTTTCTCTAATTTCCATTGTTGTCCTTCCTAAATATTTGTCTGGAGGAAATTTGCTTTAATCTCTTGGTGATAAAAGCAAGCTCTTCATTCTCCTATTCTTCAGTGATATCATCGGCACAACCATTGGAACTTCCATTAGAACTACCATTGGGACTATGATCAATATTGAAGGCAATGGTTTTTTTCTTTTCAAAATTTTCACTTCTGGTCATCAAGGTCAACTCATGAGAGGTTAAAGACCCTATGAGTTGTGCCATGGTTAGGACATTGAGGTATTTTGCCTCTTAAATAGTCGTCACTTTAGGTTCCCACTCTAAAGGCGGTGATCGCAAGACTTTTCTCACTTGATCTTCTTAGGAAATTGAGTTTCCAAGAGAAAACAAATGATTGATGATTTCTGTAATTCTTGCGGTCATTTGATTTATAGTTTCACCAATTTTCATTTTAAACATCTCAAATTGATGGGTTAATAATGCAATTCTTTCTTGTCTTACTTGTGATGTACCTTCATGAGATATTTGAAGCATATCCCACATTTTTTTTTGCAATGACACAAGTGTTGACTCTATTATACTCTTATTTTGTCAGAGCACACAACAAAATATATTTTGCCTTAGCGTTTAATGACAACAGTTTCATGTCCTCATCCGTTAGTTATTATATTCCTTTTCTACCTTTTTGTCCCCAACAGTTTTGACGATCTGAAATGGTCTATGACTCACAACCCTCCATAACCTATAATCAACCAATATGAGAAATTCTCCAATTCGGTTTATCCAAATGGAATAGTTTGTTTCAGTCGAATAAAGGAGGCCTCGAATAGGAGGACCCTTCTGCGTAAACATCCGCATGGGATAAAGCCATTTGGATCTTTCGCTCAGGTTGTTTAGACCACGAGTGTTAACAGAGTACCATGCTCTGATACCAATTGAGAACCTAAGAGAGGGTGAATTATATAATTTAAATTGATTTATAATGAGATAAATAAGGGAATTGGAACTACCAATGTATACGTAATAAACCTAATAGAAAATTAAATTAAATGAACAATTGACTTATAATGGTTTGGGTCGAGGCTTAATCCACTACCTAAGTATTTTTTAACTTAGGATTTTGAACCTATGAAATATTTTATTAAAGTTAGAACCGAAATAACGTGGCACAAGCCGATAATAATAGATCGATAAAGACTTTATGGAATATACAACTTCCAAACAAAACAATATAGAAAGAAAGTAAGAAGAGCTATTCTGAAACTAACGTTGGACTAGTGGTACTACCAAACACTTGGTAAGCAACACACAGTTGGACTACTGGTACTACCAATACTAGGTAAACAATGTACACCCTAGAATAGATAATATCTCAAGTCTCACTTAAATAATACTATGAACGTGAGCTCTCAACAGCTATTGCTTTTCACTCAGAACATTGTTTTTCTTCTTCATTATTGATCGTATTTATAGAACAAAGATTGTCTTTCAATTTGGCAAGAAATCAATCCTTCATTTAAGGTAAGTAGCCGTTGGAAGAATGATAAGGCAAGGTTTGACTTCCAGTTTTAATTTGAAATCCTCTGAGATGGTAAGTAGCCGTTGAAGGTCTTTGAACGAAAGTGGCCATTAGAGCAAAATTGCAAATCACGTGTTAAATAAAGAGATTTTCTAATGATAAATAAAGAGATTTTCTAAATCATTATCAAAAATTAAGGTCAACACTTTTGCTTTAGGAAACAGTGGTCTAAGAATTAAAAATAAAAGAAAACTTGTTCCAATTAATAGTATGGGCCTTTTTGATTTGTGATACGAGTCTGTCGCATTTGAACATTGCAAATGATATTGTGGTATGAGTGGTAAAATATTGAGGTTTGATTTGGAGTATTGTATTATATAATTTAAACTGTTAGGACACGTTTGCTACTCTAAATTGAATATGATAGATATGTTCACCTATATAATTTGTCATTTGCTTGCAAAATTTTAGGCCCATGATTATATAAGAACCCGAGATCTATTTGACAGATTTAATTGATTACAGATCACACCTAAAATGGTGTGATACGCTTTCCATTCTTTTATTTTTTTTTCCTTTAATAAATTTAGAAAGACAATCTTATCCTTTTTTAAATAAATAATGGCCTCTTTCATAAACGGTAAAAAATGTTAATACCAACATCTGAAATCCCACGAATTGGTACCGTCTTTTGCTTCTCCAACAAATCTGAAGCACAAAGAAATCTCCGACTACAAGTTTGTTTCTATGTTCCATTCTCACTCTTGTCTAAGAATAGAGCAGGGATAAATTCCTTGTCAACAGCCATAGTCTACCGATCATTGTACATGTACCTTTCTTGTGGGAACACATTCATGTTTATTACCAAGGGATGTATTGTGCTTAGGTGAAGATATTATATTGGATCCTTGGTGATGAATAAATGTCAAAGAGTTCATCATGTTATAGATGAGAAAATCACTCATTGTGTTTACATACATGGAAATTGTCAAAAATGTTGGCCAAATTTTTGCCTTCAATTTGTTAATTGATACAGAAAATCAATTTCTGCACTTTCTTTCATATGGGTTGGTAAAGCCTTCTCGTTTGAATGGAAAAAAGTAATAAGGATATACATAGCTGATCTTTTGCAACCTTATTAGCATTAAACATAATCACATGGAATCTCAACAAAATTTGGATGTAATCATGATATAATAGTATAGTGTGTACCCATATTTTGTCTCTTATGAATTCCAATACCTACGATTTTAAATCTTCTGTGTATCGTATGACTATGGAAAATTGTATATGTACCTTAAAATATAATTTTTCATATTTTCATTCCATATTACCATATGACATTTACATAAATACTCGAATTTTGAATGATTGAAGGTTATTCAAATTTTGAATGATTGTGGAATATTTAACAAAAAAACTAAATAATAATATTTTTAATAAAAATTCATAAAAAAAATTACATATTCAATATATGAATTGATGTTTAATATTTAAATATTTGTCTTAATAAATACAAACTTTAGATAACACAAAGTTGAAACATAATTTAATCATCAAAAATTGAATGTTCACAATGTTATGACTTATAAAAATAAATTTACTAACTTAAATGAAATCAATTAAATAAATCATATGAAAATATGGATGATAGTTTTACAAGTGAAATAATGGCTAAGTAAGTTTATGATTGAAATAATGCTAGAAATCTTGAGGGTGAATATGAAAAACTCTTAAAATATGAGAGGTCAATAAAATATTTTTTTCATTTAATCTAGCATAGTAAATCCACATAATCAAACAATAAACTAATAAAAGTATGGGATCTCTAGAATGAACGAATAAGTTAACAAATAAAAAATTACTAAGAATTTGATATAATTTCTTCATTAATAATCCATAGTTAATAAATCATATCCAATCATATTTAAAATTGCAAACGTATCCTTAAATGACTTTGTATACTTGTTTGTTTTATCATATCATAATTAGATAGGGTACACCAAAAATTAAAAAGAAAAAATAAATAAAGTGAAAAATGACTACACTATCCCAGAAATTTCAACTTTTACAGTTTCGTATGCAGTATTTAGGGACAATAAATTACCCAGTCTCACTTCTAAGGTGGGATTCCCAACTACAGTATTAGGTCATATTTCATTGGGCCACCACAAATTTAGAGAAAACCGATAAATTTATTGATTAGGATCTAAATCGGGCTTGTGTGGAACCGGGAGAGTAGTGGTGGACTGGTGGGTTGAGTTTCAAACGAGTTCTGGAGAATGGCTTCTAATAGATTGAACTACTAATAAGTTTGCTTGGACTGATAATGCATTGACGCATTCTTTAACGAGTTCAATATGAAAAAGAGTATGTTCATAATTTTACGTAATTTTTAATTATTTACTTGTTGTCTGAAATATTCTTTAAAATTTGCATCATCAATTAAAAGAATATTTTTGAATAAATAATTTTATCATTCATTTTCAAATTTATGAAGTATTATTAAATTGTAACATTTTTTTAAAATCATTTTAAATATGTTTGAGCCCAATTAGAACCCAAACTATTTTAAAACCCAGCCCGACTAAAAAAATAATTGAATTAATTGGAGCCATCAGTTTAAAACCGCCATCCCTCTAAAAAAGTATAAAAGGTCTGTGTAATTTGAAACAACGACGTATACCTGAAATCAAATAGGTTTTTACCATTGCGATGAAGATGAAGTGGAGCGTTTCAGCAAAAAGTTATTACTTCGTTCATCTCATCAACGGTGAGAAAATGGATCAATATTCTAACATCTTTAGAGTTTGTGAAGTCCATATTTATCTGATTTATATATCTCTTAACATTCTGCTACATACGATCTCTGTAGCCAACAGTAATTGATATTTTCTTGAAGATTTCGTTGAAACTATTCTTGTCTTCCTAAGGTTGAAATTTCTACTGTTTGCAATATCCATTGGGAAAAATTCCATGCTACCCATTACCCAACTGATATTTTTAGCTGTTCGATTTGAATATAACAATAAAAGTGAAATTATGTATCTTCGATATCAATCCAACAACTGAAAATACCACTCGGATATTACCTGAGTGGGTTAAGAGAAGCAAAAAAATAGTACTTTTAGTTAGAAGGCATGTTCATCATCAAGAGAATATATTTTTTTTTTCCTCGTATGAAGATGCAATATGCCCTAGTTTTAGTTGAACACATGTTCCCTTTTCATTGATCAGTCCTTTATTCTATTTTGGCCGCTGTTTATGGAGATATTTTTGGTTCTCTATATCGTTGAAGTGCAGTAAGTTGAAAAAGACACGGGAATAATTACCAAAATCCATTGAGGTTTGCCTCGATTACAAGAAAAATCTTAATCTATTGAAAATAAGATCACCATTTGACACTAACAGATAAAGGGGCCTTTTGTAATTGGGGCAACTATGATTGGTACTATTTGTAAGACCGACAAATCTCAAGGTGTTAATTCTAATTTTAATAAATAGATGGTTCTTTCGTAATTGGGACAAATGTCGGGCGTTTGCAGTAATTATACCAGCAAAGAGAATTAATCTTGTGGTAATATTGAATTTTATGAAGTATTAGGAATTGGTATCTTTGAGGCAAAATTTTAAACTTAAACAAGAAGGATACGTGTAATAGAGCCTTACATAGACTTGTGGGAGTGACTGCCCCTGTTAGCTCCTTACTTGCTCCAACTATTCATTTAAGAATTCTGAAGATTTAGAAGCATGTTTTACTAGCTACATAATATATTTATTTTGGGCACATTTATAAGATTACTCTAGATTCATTCTGTTATATGATACGATTGGTTCCTTAGTTGTTTTTGGACATATTTGATTTACTTTTTAATCTTTGTGTGCGCTATTTCATAAAAATTGAGGTGGCAGAAGATCATAGTCAGAACTTCTATCTCAAAATTATCAATAGACAATGAGAGAAATTGTTTTTACCTCTTGGGCACCTCGATTTCTTCTTTGTCATACCTCTGGAACTACCACACAAAAAATGAGCTCTTCACAGTGTATTGAACTGGAGGCTTCTGCATTCGGAATTATTTTAAGGACTTCTAATGTTTAGGCATAAATTGCTCGAGTCTTCATGTGGTGAACAGGAAAATTCTTGCGGATCTTAGGTCATACTCATACATATGCACCAAACAGTCATGATGTTTCGCCATATATTGGATTTATTTGATAAAGTTATATGTCTATAAAAGATATGGCACGGTTCTGGCCATCTGGTGCATATATGGAGTCCAATACGTAGTGAGTGCAAAGAATTTTTCACTGTGAATCAAGAATGCAAGTTATTCGAGATCAGATATCAGTAGCTTTGAGTTCTTATGCACGTTCTAAGGAAACTACGAGACTGCATTTATGCAACAAAAGCACTTCATTGAAAATTTCTTGTACAAATGACTAAGGATCAACATTTTAACATCTTTAAAGTTCGTCAATTATAGTTGATTTATATCTCTATCATTCTACTATGTATGATCTAAGTAGGCCAACCTTTTTGCTTCTTTCTTTTTTTTCCCAATAAATTGGTAAAACTTTTAGTCTCGATTTTGATTTGTTTTTTAATCTTTGTGTGTGTGTGTGTGTACAATATATGTGTCTACTAGTCAAAAGAAGCAAAAATTATTACTTAATTTAGTGGGTATTTGCAAGTGGAAGAAAAGAAATTGCTGTTCTTGCTTCTAGTGGAAAAAAAGCAGCAATGTATTGTTCTATTTTTTTTATTCTACTGAAAAAATTAAAATAAGTTAAAAGTTGAAAGCAACTTTAAAGTTGCTCTTTACAACTTTTAATTATTTTTTCTAAATTCAACCACAATTTTCCACTTTTTTATTTTCAAACACTTCACAATTTTATCACTCATTTTTTTTTTCTTTTTGACTTTCTCTACAACTTTAACTTTTTGAAAAGTAGAAATATTTACAAACACTCCATAGTTGGAATATATATTGATCATCAACAGAATGCTACTTCCCTAGTATTTTAGGTGATCACATGTGGCCTTTTTGCTGATTAGTCCTTTTCTTTTGTTATTTCTTTTGCCTCTTTTCAACGTTTCTTGATCCTTTTATGGTTGAAGTGCAGTTTGTTGACCTCAATGGTCTACTCTATTCAGATAGAATCAAGAATTTTGAGCAATATTGAATTTTTAGAAAATATAAAGGAATTTAGTAATATAATATTTTACAATCTATAAAATATATTTGTTTTGTGTACAAATTCACCAGAAGATTGATCTATAAGACTATATCCATTCTGTGATTTAATAAAAGGATTGGTTCCTTTTAATAAAGATTTACAACTCTTAACGGTTACTTCTTTCTCTATGCTCTTGCCCTATATTTGTTAGCCGTTGGAATGTAATCTCACTTATAAAAACAGGGAGCTGCAAGCTGATGAGAAATCAATGCTTCATCTTTTCTGTAAAAAAAACTTTCAAATTTCCCATTACAACGAAGATAAAGATCACAGACTACGAGGTGCCTCTCAGTTCTCAGAAACTCTATGGCGTATTTGTGGACGACAATGAGATCGAAACTCTAGTGACTGCTAATCCTACTGTGGTCGACTCCTGGATCAATGACATCTGAGATCTTCAATGCATGCAGGCTACACAGCCTAATTGTCGGGCTGGATGTTGAATGGCAGTCCCAACTTCGCGAATGGTTTTCAGCACCTGGTGGCTACCCTTGAACTATGCGACGCGAAATATTGCCTCGTTTACCAGATTATCCATGCCACAAGAATTCCTTGTCGGCTGAGGGAGTTTCTTGGAGATCCTGGTTACACATTTGTTGGGGGTGGGAATCAAGCAGGACATCAACAAGATCTGGAATGATTACAGGTTGGAGGTGGCGCACAAGCCGGACCTACGTTCATGGGCAGCCAATGAGCTGGAGGAGTACCTGCATAGAGTTGGATTGAATATGTTAGTGCAACAGGTTCTTGGAGAAGATCTCAGAAAGCAGAAGAGAATCACCTTGAGCAGGTGGCGATAATCGCATGCCCAGCAGATGTCAGGTCGCCTATGCTTGTCTTGATGCGTATTCCTCGTTTGAGATTGGAAGGAAATTGAGTGCATGGTATTAAACTTTGTAACTATGCTATGAAAAAAGGGTGGTGGTGGTGGTGGTGGTGAGGCGGGAGTGGAGGGGGAGTGGAAGGGACAGTCGGTGACCCTTTCCTCAGGTCTATATATAGCTATATTTGCTATATTTTTGATGTATTTTTCTCAAAGTTCAAAATTTGCCCTCCAAAGTAATAAAAATGACTTGTATCTTCTAAAAATTCAATTTCAACCAACCTAAATGACAATTTATGGCTTCACCCCTGCACATAATTGAAGTATGTTCCAAAATACCAGGCATAGCTATAATGCTATGGGATCACAACTTTTTCGTATGACTTTAGTAGAAACTTATGCAGCTCGCAACATTTGTGAGATCAAACTCCAACCTTTCTTGCAGTTCCAGCATATTGAAATGTAGTTTACCGTTGAAGTCATTATAGGGGCTTGTAATGTTTAGACCTTCAAGGTTTAGGAATGAATTGAGTCTATCACAGAGTTCCTTGTGCTACCATTTCATCCTTCTCCATGTGACCATATATTAAGGATAAACAGTCATAAACAGATTCTGCCTGTTCAAATGTCTTATCATCCGCTAAGAAGGACTGGATTCTCTTATCAATTTCAATCCAGCTACAGCCTGGATTTTTATTCAAGCCCAGTGCTTTCATTTTGAATCTAATCTTGCGTGCCTCATCCCAGTTCTTAGTAGCAGCATACATCTTTTCAAGAACGACATAAGTTGATGGATCATCCGGATCCTTCTCAATAAGTAAATTTGCAATTTTCTCCCCTAACTTGACTTCCCCATGCAAATTGCACGCAGCAAATAATGTGCTCAACAAGTCAACATCTTCTTTTATGTAAGAATCTTTCTGTAGAATCTTGTAAGCTTCATGTAACCTCCCAGCACGACCCAACAGATCTATAAGACATGAATACTCAGCAGTTGTAGGTTGGATTTTATATTCATTTACCATTAAACTAAAAAAATGTTGCCCATCATCAACTAATCCCGCATGGCTGCAGGCAGATATTACTGAAAGAAAGGTAACCCTATCCGGTCTTACATTGTTTTTCAGCATTTCATCAAAAAGCTTCAAAGCTTCAAATACTTGACCGTGGGACCCATAGGCGACGATCATTGAGGTCCAAGAAACCAAATCTTTTGTAGACAACTGATTAAATACAGCTTCAGCCTCTTTTACAGCACCACACTTGGCATACATATCAAGAAGGGCTCCCATTACTACTTCATTGGAATTTAACTGACTCTCGTTTATGTACTCGTGGAGCTCTTTGCCTCTCTCCAAGGCAGCCAATTGAGAACTAGCTGCCAAGGCACTAGTGAGTGTAATTGCATCAGGTTTTATACCTTCTGCCCTCATATCATCAAATGTGCTAAGTGCTTCAAAGTAACACCCTGCAGATACATAACCAGAAATCACAACATTCCAAGCGACTATATTCGATTTTGGCATCATTCTAAAAACCTTTTCAGCTAGCGCAACGCTTCCACATTTGAAGTAACAATCTAATAGTGAGCTTTGAACAAAGATATCATTAAATAAGTTGTTTCTTATAATATAACCGTGAATAAATCTTCCATGCTGAAATTGTGCCGATTTGGCACAAGCGGCTATCGAGCTACTTATGGTTGTTGAACTGGGCCTGACTTTCTCTTCATTCATCCTCACTAAAAGTTCAATGCATGACAAACTGTCCCCAATCTGACTGTAACCTCCTATCATTGCATTCCACGAAACCAAGCTCTTGTTCTTAAGTTCATCAAAAACCTCTTTAGCCATCTCCAAGCAGCCACATTTCCCATACATATCCACAAGAGTAGCACTCACATAAGCGTCCATCAATAGCCCGCTCCTGATCACTTCTTCATGAATTCTCCTACCTCTTTCCAGATCCAATAATCTCGCGCATGATGAAATTGCTATTGTAAACGACACTGAGTCGGGCCTCAATCCACTGCTCGTCATCCTCTCAAAATATTCCAACGCCTTTTCGCACTGCCCACTTTGATAATAACAAGAAATCACATTATTCCAACACGCCAAATCTCTCGCCGGCATTTCATCGAACAGCTTCACAGCTGATTCCAAACAGACCACACTTTGCATATACACCTATCAAAGAGCTGGCAATAACAACATCTGACAGAAACCCACTTTTCAACATATGGGCATGAATCTTTTCCCCATAATCTACTCTCCTTAATCCACCACAGGCCTTCAAAACACTCGGATACGTATAACTATCAGGTCTCAAATAGGGGAACTGCAACAAACTCTCAAACAATGCCAAAGCCTCACAAAACAAGGAGTTCTTCGCATATGCTGCCATCAATCCATTCCATAACGTAATATCTAGTGGGTTTTCTAGGTTTCGAAATACTAAATTCGCGGATTGATACGCATCGGCACGATATATACAGATTGATGAGGTTTTTGCACAAGGCTATGTTGTTTTGTAATCCAAAAGAAATCACTGTTTGATGAATTACTTGAATTTGTTTCAGATTTTTCGTATTGCTCAAGGATTTTGAGAGAGAAAACAATCCTGCTACAATGGTGTCCATTCAGGAACTTGGAATGGAGGGAAAACATCTAAGAAAGAGGTTTTGACCTTGAACCGGTAATAAAGTACTATAAATGGTTATTGTGGTAGCAAATCAATTGATCCATATTTCAGGGGTCTCAGTGCAAATGTGAAGCTATTTTTTTGTTGCCTTTTGACATTTCTCCTACCCTATGGGCCCATCTGAAAAGTATCAAAAATGTTGCTTATATTCCACATTTAGCTCAATTACAATTTTGCTGTTATAAGTGAGATCTACTTTGGAAATTTCATCATGTAAATTTGATGATTATATGTTTAGTCATATATGTTGGTTTAATTTGACACATTTAGTCCTGTATGTTGGTTCAATTTGACACATTTAGTTCTAAAATGAGATAGGACTATATTTGAAAATTTAAGATTAAATTTGTTAATTTATGACCAAATATGTCAAATTGAATCAACATACAAGATTGAACGTGCAACCAATAAATCTTTAGGGAGAAATTTGAAATGAGTCTTACTTATAGGATAAAAAATGTAATTAAGCCTCCACATTATTATTTTGTTTGCTTTAGCTTTAGCGTTGTAAACAAAGAAAAACATAGTTTAACGCTTGTCTAAATCAAACACCATACACCAATAAAACATTGTCCAATAAGTCCACAAAGTTTTCATCAGACTTCTCTGCTTACCCTGTTTCAGTTCTCTGAATTGGTATGTATACACATGATTATACACACACACAATCTGAATTTTTTATGGGTATGTGAGAAGAACGATTCTTGCATATATTTTATGTTATCTATCAGTTTATCTTGGCTTTTATGTGAATCTTAGCCTGCTTTCTCATGAAATTAGTCTTTCAGTTCTTAAATTATTATTCTGAATTTCTTGGAAAGTTTACTGTATTACCTTGTTTATCTGAGCATGGTCTGATTTGGGTGTAAGCATTGTAGGATAGTTTTGAACTGCAAATTTAATTCTGGATCATGGTTGCGTTGCGTTTGAATTCGAATGATAAAACTTAATCAAGAATCCATTTTCAGGTAAACAAAGAAAACAGACTGCTTTATTACCCACCAAGCAAAAGTATTACCTCTTCTTTTTGCAGATGATGAAATTCCTTTTCCTTTTTCTCTTTTTTTGGTGTGTGTGCGCGTGCGTGAGGGCACGCTTGTGTGCACCCCCGAGTGTGCATTACAAATGATTTGTTTATTAGTGTGAGCGCACACACACTAATATATATATATATGATCTAGTGCTTATTATTTTCTATTTGTGAACCATTTACCCTGGAGTTTATGCTGTGATTGCCAGTTGCAAGATGGATGGAAGTGCTGGTAGGCGAAGTAGTTCAAGTCGTAACGATCTACCACGATACAAGCTTGGAAAAACTCTCGGTATTGGGGCATTTGGTAAAGTGAAAGTAGCTGTTCATACCTTAACAGGGCTTAAAGTTGCAATAAAGATACTCGATCGCCAATCAATAGACAACTTAGAAGCAGAAAAGGGTATAACACTATAACAATAGTTCCTTTTTTATTCTTCTTAGATTATAGTCTAGATAGTGGAAGAAATAAGTGTCCTTTTAAGTATATGATGAGTTAACTACTAATGCATAAATAGCATCTTAGTTGATGAGCTAAGTTATTTGATTTGTTGAAGTGATGTCTGGATGTTGATGATTGGTATGTTAAGATTATGTTCAGTTCTGACCTTTTTAGCTTTGATGTTTCAGTGAGAAGAGAAATCAACATAATGAGACAACTTTGTCATCCTCACGTAGTTCGTCTGTTTGAGGTCATAGATACACCATCAAATGTTTATGTAGTAATGGAGTATATGAATTCGGGGGAGTTGTTTTATTACCTGACGGAAAATGGTAAGCTACACGAGGATGAGGCTCGCCACTTTTTCCAACAGGTATGCAGTCCAGTGAACTCATAGCAAAAACACAAGCTATCACATGAACTAGATTGTTCTAATCCAAACACTATGTTGTTTCATGTCAGTATAGATTATTGCTGGGGTTGAATATTGCCATCAACACTTGGTGGTGCATCGTGATCTGAAGCCGGAAAATCTACTCTTGGACTCGAAACATAACATCAAAATTGCTGATTTCGGTCTTGGGAATACAATGCGCGATGGCCATTTTCTTAAAACAAGCTGTGGAAGCCCAAATTATGCTGCTCCTGAGGTTCAGCAATTCATCTCAATTAGTTCAATACTATCAGCCCAAATATGCCAAATTTCGAAAATTGACCTGTAACTTGGGCCATTTTGGGTTTTAATTCCTTATTTTGTCCCTCGTCAAAAATATGTCAAGTAAGTCTCAAGTTTTCACAAATTTGGCCTGAAATTAAGAAAGTGTCTGGAGGACACTTTGCTCCAGTTTAATTTGAGAGTTACAGCTCGCGAAAGTGTCAGGGACAAAATAAAGGATCAAAACACAGAAGAGTTTAAGCTACAAGATGAATTTTGCAATTTTGCCAATATTATCAGAATGTTTGTTTCTCAATCTAATGACATGATTTTTCACTAGCTCATCTCTAGACAACTTTATGCTGGTCCAGAGGTAGATGTGTGGAGTTGTGGAGTTATCCTCTACGCGCTTCTGTGTGGAAGGCTTCCTTTCGATGATGATAATCTCCCTGGCCTATATGCCAAAATAAAGGTGATTGAAGTTTGACTTTATGGTTTTATAAGCTTAACTTCATCTCTTATTATTTAATTCATTCTTTTTCTTTTTTCATTTTTTTTGTTTTTGCGCTGGTAGAGCGGAGTATACCCCATTGCAAATCACTTGTCTGAGAGTGCACGGGATTTAATTGCAAGAATACTTGTCATTGATCCCATGAGACGCATATCAATACCTGAAATACGCCGTCATCCATGGTTTCAAAAGCATCTTCCTCTGTATATTGCTATACTGTCACCCAGAACTCTTGGCAGAACAGAAAAGGCAAGCATGTTTTTCATTGATACGATAATTTGAAATGATTAGAATTTTTAAATAATATTTTAAAACAAAAAGGATGTATTTTGAAGACAATGTTCGGTTTTACTATGGGAGTTGGTCTATGCTAACGTTATGTTGTGCCTTTGAAAAGGTCGATGTTGATGTTGTGAAAGATATGGTTCAAATAGGCTTTGATGTCTGTGAAGTCATTTCATCTCTTCACAATAATCTGCAAAATGAGGTGCTAAAGCTATATATCTTCCGGTATGATTTCATTTCTTATCTTCCTATGTCATCGTCACTTAATTCAATATTGTTCGGTATTTCAGGCTACAGTTACTTACTCTATGTTGCTGCATAGACGCTCTCCAGGGCAGGCCAGTCGGCACGATCAGAATCAAGAAACTTTAGTGAGTTACTCCTTTTTAATCATTAAAATTGGACAAAATCTTGATAAAGTTGAATACCATCATCCACGCATGCAAGGATCATTTGAGAAATTTACTCGAATTTGTGTTATAACATCATTTTAACTATGTGAAATAATCAACAAAGGGGTGCATTGTCAGGTGGAAATAAGTCCCAAGGGAGGTATAAGTAATTTTTGAAACCAAAAGGGGATATCCATATAAATTGTACATAGTTACAGGGAAGAAATCTGTAATTATTGCATTATTTTCTAACACTACATTTTGTTGGACATATACAGGAACGCTTGGATAATGTACAGACTCACATTCAATCAGTTCTTCCTGGCCAAAATAATTGGACACTTGGCTTCAAGGTAATTTTTTTTCCGTCATACTTTTTTACGAAGTCTTAACTTCCTTTATCCATTTATTTAATTCGTTTTTACGTGATGTTCAGTCTCAAGCATCTCCACGTGAGACGATGTTGGATGTTCTAAAGGTATTCCATAGTTTGAATGTGAAATGGAAGAGAATAGGGCACTATAATATGAAGTGCTTGTGGTTACCTCCACCCTTGAGGTACTCATTATCCACACCAGAAAGTCCTCAGGGATCTCTCCATGCCATTAAGTTTGAAATTCAGGTGAGCGTATATATATGTATATATATGTGTGTGTGTGTGTAATCGATAAACTTGTTGTCAGCGATTGTGTCGGAACTTTACCAATATGACTAGTATAAAGAGACGTAAAGAGAGAATGTTTTTGAATGACGCAAAGCTCTCAGATCAAATAGTTTTAGGAAATTTTAGTTTTAATTGATTCTCGTTACCATGCATATGCTTTCTAAGATACACAAATAAAGACCCCATTTGTGTAAAAGGTGTTGGGCACGTTACAGATAGCTTCTCCGACACGCCATTGAAGGTGTCGATTTTTTTCTTTTTAATCGTTATTCAATATACACACACTTGTACTATAGTTTCTTGATTTCTCCCATCTTTTTGCAGCTCTACAAAGCAAGTGCAGAGTTTTATGTTCTGGACTTGCAACAACTAAGTGGAACTCCATTTCTGTTCCTTGATATATGTGCTGCTTTTCGAGCTCTCGTGGTGTAGCAAATAATGTTGGCATCCTCAAAGAAAGTTTGAATTTTAGGGGGAGTTTTTAGAGACCTTGTGTATTAGCTTTGTGTAATTTGGGTTTGCCTACACAAATTTCTTCCTAGTGTATCAATGTTTATCATGGGATTTTTGAAGCTATGTACTATAATAGAAATTTAACTTCATATTACAATTTTAGCCTTTGTGTTTTTTATACAAAATGGGAAGTTTTATTATTATTATTATTATTTTTTCTATTTGTTTATTTATTGAAACAAACTCTTTATTTTTAAGGACTCTTTTTGAACATATAAAATTAGAATGTTTTTAGAATAAATAATGATTTTGCAAAGGTAATAAAATCAGTTCAATGGAACATGTTAAAATTTTCTTTTAGGAATTCCTTTTTCAAGTTGACTAGTATATATAAATTAAATAGTTCTCAATTTAAACTAAAGTGAATTTAGCATATTATGTTAACTTGAATTTATTGACCAATTTTTAAAAATTATTATTGATTGTATATATTTTTTTACATAGTTCACTAAACATAGATTGATTATAATAGATAAATAAAAATAAACAATAAAATTTACTACACAAGAAATAAGAAAAGTGATTTCCTAAAATAAAGTTAAAGAAATTAAAATGCATTCATTTCGTGAAAGATAAAAGGGTAATATTGTCACATACAATAAATTTTTATTAATAAGATAGCGATTAGAAAATGGAGGGAACAAAATTCCTATTTTGTAAATTAAGAGGGGCAAAGTAGCACTAAATGTATTATTTGAGGGGGCAAAATGGCATTAACCATAAAATAAAATGTCAAAAAAGTACACCAACGGTTATGCCATTTTCGACGAAGTTGCTTGTGGTTTGTTCACATGTTTTCCTTCGAGTGCGATTTCTATCCTTTGTTTCTTTCGACATGTTTCTGTCATTTTCCATATGCCCTATTCATGACTCCGAATGAATCTGAAACATTGGCAAGAGTCTGAGTAAGCTCTCTCCCTCTCTCTCCCTCTCCTTTTACCTATGGCAGATTCACAATATTTGCTTTTAATTGTTTGGTGTTAGATACTATCCTAAACGGAAAGATTATTTTCCAGTTGTTGATGTTAAATTCATAGAACTTTATTGTTATCCATTTTTTTCTCATGCAAATTGGGATGAATATCACTTTGCAGTTAGACACGCTGAACACTTTCTATAAGCTACAATTTATGAACTAAAGGGACTTTGGTCATGTGATTATTCTTGTACATTTGATCTCCTATTACTTTGTTGCCAGGTTCTGGGATAAGTTAAATCTTGCGTATAGTCTCCGGTGAACTGTTTTTCTTTTCTCTGTGGGATTGCTAATGGGGAGTGTTGATGGAGGGAAGCTTAGATTTTGCATTGATAGAGGCGGCACGTTTACCGATGTCTACGCCGAAATTCCCGGTCGGTCTGAAGGCCGAGTGATGAAGCTGTTATCTGTTGACCCGGCTAATTATGAAGATGCACCAGTAGAAGGAATTAGGAGGATTCTTGAAGAATTTACGGGAAAACAGATCCTTCGAAATTCAAAAGTCCCCACGGATAAGATTGAGTGGGTAAGGATGGGAACAACGGTGGCAACAAATGCGTTACTAGAGAGAAAAGGGGAAAAGATTGCACTCTGTGTGACTCGGGGCTTCAAGGATCTGCTTCAGGTTGGGAACCAGGCCCGCCCGCATATCTTTGACCTCACTGTATCAAAACCATCAAATCTTTATGAAGAGGTTGTGGAAGTTGACGAGAGAGTCGAGCTTGTTCTTGACAAGGAGAATGTAAAGTCGGATGCCTCTGAATCAATAGTCCAGGGTATCTCAGGTGAGTGTGTCAGGGTTGTGAAGCCACTTGATGTAGAAGCTTTAAAGCCTTTGCTTACAGGTCTATTGGGAAAAGGTGTTAGCTGCTTGGCGGTAGTGTTAATGCATTCTTACACTTACCCACAGCATGAAATAGCAGTTGAAAAATTGGCATTGAGTATGGGATTCAAACATGTTTCCTTGTCATCTGCTTTGACTCCTATGGTTCGAGCCGTCCCTCGGGGTTTCACAGCATGCGTTGACGCATACCTGACTCCTGTTATTAAAGAATACTTGAAAGGATTTATATCTAAGTTTGATGAGGGAAAGGATAAATTGAATGTTCTGTTTATGCAATCAGATGGAGGACTGGCACCAGAAAGTAGATTTTCCGGGCACAAAGCTGTTTTATCTGGGCCTGCCGGTGGAGTGGTTGGATACTCGCAGACGCTTTTTGGGATTGAGACAGACAAGCCCCTTATTGGTTTTGACATGGGCGGTACTTCTACTGATGTGAGCCGCTATGCTGGTGATTTTGAACATGTTATAGAAACCCAAATTTCTGGAGCAATAATTCAAGCACCTCAGCTTGAGATCAACACAGTCGCTGCTGGTGGTGGATCAAAGTTAAAGTTCCAATTTGGAGCTTTCAGGGTGGGTCCAGAATCAGTTGGTGCCCATCCAGGGCCTGTTTGTTATCGTAAGGGAGGGGAACTGGCTGTAACTGATGCGAATCTTATCCTAGGATATATCATTCCTGATTATTTCCCATCAATCTTTGGCCCGAGTGAGGATCTGCCATTAGACATAAATGCAACTAGAGATGAATTTGAGAAACTTGCAAAACAAATCAATGCCTACAGAAAGAATCAGGACCCAGCAGCGAAGGATATGACAGTGGAGGAAATTGCTCAGGGGTTTATTAATGTTGCAAATGAAACCATGTGCCGTCCTATTCGGCAATTGACTGAAATGAAGGGTCATGAGACAAAGAACCATGCTCTTGCTTGCTTTGGAGGTGCCGGACCCCAACATGCCTGTGCCATTGCTAGATCCTTGGGCATGAGAGAAGTTCTAATTCATAGGTTCTGTGGGATTCTAAGTGCATATGGGATGGGAATGGCGGATGTTGTTG
Source organism: Petrea volubilis (assembly GCA_026212405.1). NCBI lineage: Eukaryota > Viridiplantae > Streptophyta > Magnoliopsida > Lamiales > Verbenaceae > Petrea > Petrea volubilis. The sequence goes on from JAOWBU010000506.1 coordinate 22,727, forward strand.
AGGAAGAACAGAAACCATATTCTGCTGTTTATGGCCCTGAATCCGTGTTGGAGGCACATAATAGGGAAACAACTCTGTTGAACTGTGTAAAGCAGAAGCTGCAATCACAAGGTTTTAAAGAGGAAAATATTACAACTGAAACATATTTAAATCTGAGGTATGAAGGAACAGACACTGCTATTATGGTAAAGAACACTAAAAATAAAGATGGATCTCAAGGAGATTATGCTGTTGAATTTGAAAAATTATTTCAACAAGAATATGGATTTAAACTTCAAAGCAGGAATATCCTGATATGTGATGTGAGAGTTCGAGGAATTGGAGTTACTAACATACTGAAGCCCCGAGCTCTAGAACCTGGTTCAGGGACCCCAAAGATTGAACGCAGATACAAGGTTTATTTGGGAAATGACTGGCACGATACACCTCTATTCAAGCTGGAGGATCTAGCATATGGGCATGTCATCGCTGGTCCTGCTGTAATCATGAATGGTAATAGCACTGTAATAGTCGAACCCAGCTGTAAGGCTACTATTACAAAATATGGCAACATTAAGATCGAGATGGAGTCAATCCAAAGTGTGGTGGAAGTGGCAAAAGAAGTTGCTGATGTTGTTCAACTCTCAATATTCAACCATAGATTTATGGGGATAGCCGAACAGATGGGACGCACCCTGCAGCGAACTTCAATATCAACAAATATTAAAGAAAGACTGGATTTCTCTTGTGCTCTTTTTGGTCCTGATGGTGGCCTAGTTGCAAATGCTCCCCATGTTCCTGTGCACTTAGGAGCCATGTCCAGCACGGTCAGGTGGCAGCTGAATTATTGGGGTGACAATTTGAATGAAGGAGATGTTTTGGTTACAAATCATCCTTGTGCTGGAGGTAGCCATCTCCCAGATATAACTGTTGTCACCCCTGTTTTTGATAAGGCTAAGCTGGTATTCTTTGTTGCAAGTAGAGGACACCATGCGGAGATTGGAGGTATTACTCCTGGGAGCATGCCACCATTCTCAAAGTCCATATGGGAGGAAGGAGCTGCAATAAAAGCATTTAAGCTTGTGGAAAAGGGGAAATTTCAAGAAGAAGGGATCAGCCAACTTCTTCTATATCCATCTTCTGATGAATCGGTTCGCAATATCCCTGGAACGCGTAGGCTTCAAGATAATTTATCGGATCTCCGGGCACAAATAGCTGCAAATCAAAGAGGAATTTCACTTATAAAAGAGCTTATTGAGCAATATGGTTTGGAGACTGTCCAGTCATACATGCACCATGTGCAGGTTAATGCAGAAGGTGCAGTGAGAGAAATGCTCAAGTCTGTTGCGAGTAAAGTTTCCTCTGAGTCTGCTAAAGTTGAGGGAGATCTTGTCATCATTGAGGAAGAAGATTACATGGATGATGGGTCTGTTATACCTTTGAAGCTCACTATTGATACAAAGAGAGGAGAAGCATTTTTTGATTTTTCTGGAACTAGCTCCGAAGTTTATGGAAACTGGAATGCTCCGGAGGCAGTTACAGCTGCTGCTGTCATTTACTGTCTACGATGTTTGGTGGATGTTGATATTCCTCTTAATCAAGGATGTTTGTCTCCTGTGAAGATTTATATTCCTCCAGGCTCTTTTCTATCTCCAAGTGATAAGGCTGCAGTGGTTGGCGGTAATGTTCTAACATCTCAGAGGATAACTGATGTTGTTCTTACTGCCTTTCAGGCGTGTGCTTGTTCGCAGGGTTGCATGAATAATTTAACCTTTGGGGATAATACTTTTGGCTATTATGAGACGATCGGAGGTGGAAGTGGCGCTGGCCCCACCTGGGACGGCACTAGTGGGGTCCAGTGCCACATGACTAATACCCGTATGACTGACCCCGAGATTTTTGAGCAGAGATACCCAGTTATACTACATAGATTTGGATTAAGGGAGAATAGTGGAGGTGCTGGACTTCATAGAGGAGGTGATGGAATTGTTCGGGAGATTGAGTTTAGGCGTACTATTGTTGTTAGTATGCTTTCTGAGAGGCGCGTACATGCCCCAAGGGGACTCAAGGGGGGAAAAGATGGCGCTCGAGGAGCTAATTACCTTGTTACAAAAGACAAGCGCAAGGTATACCTTGGAGGGAAAAACACCATTGAGGTGCAGGCAGGGGACATTCTTCAGATTTTAACTCCAGGTGGTGGGGGATACGGTTTGCCCTAATGTACTTCACTCCTACTTTTAAGGGAAGGTTGAACTACATGGAACAAGTGCCATTAATCCCGACCCTTGCTCTCTG
>JAOWBU010000066.1:0-12500 GCA_026212405.1 Petrea volubilis
AAAACACATGTATGTACATACATATATTATTATAAATCAATTGGTTATGACAAACATAATTATCATATCACATAATTGATTATTAAAATCATCATCTATAAACCTGAATATAAACATAAAATAGAATTAATCAAGGCACGTATATCCTAAGAACCGATTTTTAATTAGGATATAGTTGTTAGTCCTATTTTATGTTAAAATCGGGATGTCACAATATGAATGAATCTCAAACTCATTTCTGAGAAAGTATCGCAATTACCCACCTTGAACCTTAGATATTTAACTCATATCAAGGAGAGTTCATTTGAAATTTTTATGTAATTTATACTCTTATCAAGTAGCTCTTTAAATCAATTTGTAGACAATTTAAACTCGTATCAAGGAGTTTCCATTCAGATTGTAGATTGTTAATACTCATATTGTGACGACCTGGTAATCTTTAGATTTAAATAATTGATATAATGTCTATGTTCTTGAAATGTCATTTTCACATTTTATTTTAGTCAAATTTAGATCAATTTATAATTTGAAAACGTAAAGTGCCAATTTTTTGAATTTCGATTACCACTCTTGGAAAAATTCATCTATAAATACTTATGAGTTTCAAAATATATAACTAAGTATTCTATACTTTTATGCATGGAGAAAATCAATTTTTGAATGAATTACATGATTTCCAAATTTAGAGGAATTTGACATTCGAACACAATTTTCGAACTTTCTATTCCTAAATTGCAATTTTCGAAAACTTAACTAAAACATTTGTAATTTCTGGGAAGTATACATATAATTCTGAGTTATAAAGATTAAATTTCATAATTTTGGAATTTTCTAATTAATTATGAATTTTCGGATTTTATGCTCCAAAACCCTAATTTTAGGCCCTAAAAACCCTAATTTTAGGTTTTAAACAATAAAATAAAGGCAAATTCGAATGTTTATCTAAAACAAGTAGATAATTTCAGATCTTATACAATTATGGCAATAAAATAAAATCAAATACAGATTTGGTTGATTTTCTTTAGTATTTTATTAAATATCCTACACTATAGAAGATGAATTTCTTCTAGAATTTATACACTTGTGTGGTCTCTATCATTTAGATTCATGACTCATGGATTAGGGTTACACCAAGGCTAGAATAGAGGATGGAGGGAAGATTTCATTTATAGGCATTTAATTTTAAGCCTATTGGGAGATTTGCATTAATAGGGAGATTTGCATTTAGTTAAACTGGTCCTCAGTCTTGGCTTCTATCCTCATTCTCCACTATAAATAGGACCTCCCACACACTTCCCCACCCCCAAAACGTCCTCACACCTTCACACACTATACTCTCTCAAGTTTCTTTCCACAAACATCATCCTTTCACTCTTCTTTACACCCCTTTCAAGTATAACTAAGGTAGAAACCTACTTTGATTTCATAGTGTTTTCTTCCTTCTTTTGAGTAGGATCTCCTACAAGGCAAGCTTCCATACTCTTGTGCAAGCTATGTAAAATACACAAGCTTGATTGGCCTTGAGTGATAGCTTTTGCCAAACATGCCCTCCAATTTTTGGGCTTAGAGATATTGCTCCATGTTTATAGCTTTATTCATGATGAAATGATTGTCTTGTTATTGTACTCATAAAGTGTGATTAGTTCTTAGGATTCTCTCTTGATTTACTCTTTGATAGGTATTTTGTGTTTGTGATGTGCTTAGGAAGGTTTATTAGATATGTTATGGTTAACTTGTTAGCTAGCAAATCTATGCAAATATGTTAGATCACAAATCTTACTATCTTTATGTATATGAAGTAGTTGTTTTAAGTATGTAAACTAATTTTCCTTGCAAAAATGGTATTTTGAGAAGAAAACATATTGATCTTAAAAAGTGTTTAAAAGTAAGTTCGTAGTTACATAAGTATACTAATTTTCTTATTAAACATATCAAACTTATACACATATTTGTTTTTCTTAAAAGAAATGAGATTTGTTATACATATACCAATTTTTTCATAAACTTCCATGATTATGTGATTATGTGATATATGTGAATGGGCCCCAAATGTGCTGGAGTGGTTTGGGTGTGTTCCGCCGGGACATACTATTGAGTAGCCGGTTTTAAGAGTTCACACTCCCTCCACTCTCCTAATCCCCCCTTGGGTAGACGGAGTGTTCTACTCAAGAGAGAGGGTCGTAGGAAAATATTTGGCGTATGCCCGGGATACGACCACCGGAGGATAAGGCAGGCGGGAGAAATGTGCTGGTTGTATATTCGGCATGGGTAGTCATAAGGGTCACTGTAGGTGACGAAAGGTAGAAAAGTGCAAAATGTGTGCTTTATGTGCAACTATCACCCAGCACCTTATGTAATTGAAGTATGTGTTCTACTCAACATGTGTTGATGTTGAATATGTATTATGTTTAGATGAGACCGAATTGTGGAAGAAGAAGAACCGTTCGAGGCATTTATTAGAAAGAAAGATGTTAGATTCCGCTGCGTACTCGCCTTTGGTTTTTACTTGTCGCTTGCAAGTTGTTTTAGTGATACGATGTAACTTGTATTGATTTTGGCGTTTCATATGTACTGAGTTTAAATAGACTCTTGTATGTACATAGTAATAATATAATAAAGCATGGATTACCTGGGTCGTCACAGGTGGTATCAGAGCGTGGTTCTTGGGAGAACCTATGCTTCGATGGTTATCGGGACTAATATTTGATTATTGTGTGTAGATGGAGCACTCGCAAGGTTCCTATACTTCCAAGCCCCGTATGAGTTGTTTTGCTAGTCCTTCGACTTTTAAGTTTACGGAAGTAAATTCTGATGACCTATTTTTGGAGTTAGTACAGTTGCGAGATGAGAACCTTCAGTTGCAGGAGGAAGTGGGCTACTTGAAGGCTAGCCTGCAGATTGCTCAAAACCGTCTTTATGATATCCAAACCCGTTTTCAAAATGTCATCAACATAATCCATACTAGGATTACAGAGCTGTTGGGCTTTTCCGCTACCTTACTGAACCTTAGCCCGATAAGGATGCTGTTATCCCTGACATGTCTCTGGGAACTGAGTTCGACCCTATTCCCTGACTGAAGTTGTTTTAGTATCTATATCTACATGTTATAGTGTAAAGTATTATAGTAAGAGTTTGAGGCCCTAGTAAGATGCTATAGATGATATCACGCTAGTCTTTTGATTGTGCATAGATAGCGTGATCTTGTTGTGAATCTGTGTGCCGAACCTTTTGATGTAACTATTTGGCTTATGACTACTAATGTTTTGAGACTACTTATGATCTAAGTTCCTCACTTCTAAGTTATTTTGGATATAGATATCGAAACGAACCAGAAATGAGACTGAATCCCAAGACGATCGATTCTCTGTGGTGTTCGACCGGATAGCAACTATTCTCGAGAACCAAACTAATAACAACAACAACCATGATCGCATCATGATGAGTCTGCTACCGATGCCCTGACCACCTTTCTTAAATTAGGACCCCCACCTTTCCAAGGTGAACCCGACGACACTAAAGCAACAAACTGGCTGGAGGCGATGGAAAAGATTTTCGAGGTACTCAACTGTGATCCGAGGAGGAAGGTAATGTTAGCTACCTTTCGTCAAGAGGACGATGCCCGTCATTGGTGGAAACGTGTAAGTAATAAGTGGGCAGCCCTTCAAACCCCTTCGGTTTGGGATAATTTTGTTAAGGAATTCAACGCCCAATATATCCCTCGAGTTATCCAAGAGAGGCGGGAGAGAGAGTTTCTCAATTTAGCTCAACGTGACTTGAACGTGGCAAGGTACGAAGCCTTGTTCACCAAGTTAGCTCGATTTGCGCCTTACTTTGTCGAGAATGAAGAGAGAAAGATATGGAAGTTCATTGGAGGACTTCGATTAGAAATCCAAGATCGGTTATCTGCGGTCCAGTTGCCAACCTACACAGCGGCTGTCGAAACAGCACTTAAGGTGGAAAGTACGATGGAACAGTTTGAAGATGAAACGAGGACAGTTGACACGAGCACCGAATACTGGAGGACTAGGTGGGAGAGCCCCGGGAGGCCCTAACAAGATGTTTAGGCCGAATATTCAAGGGAACCGAGGAAATTTTCTGGCCCCTCAATTCAAAGAAATGAGACTTGCACCTACTGCGGGAAGCTGAACCATACCGAAGACCGATGTTGGAATAAGGCCAGAAGGTGCCCAATATGTGGAAATAGTGGGCATTTTCTATTAAACTGCCCTCAAGCAAAACCAGTGCAACCCTCAAATCCTGGAAAGAATATAAAGGGCAACGGGAATCAAGTGGGAAAACCACGAGTCCAAGGGAAGGTTTTCGCCATGAATCAGGCTGAAGTCGAGAATTCGTCGGTAGTAGAAGGTACGCTTCTCGTCAATCAATACTTTGCTAAAGTATTAGTCGATCCAGGTTCTACGCATTCATACATATCAACTGGTTTCTTTACTAGTCTGCAAGTACAACCTGAGATTTTGCCTTACGAATTAGAAATCACAACGCCCCTTGGGACTAAATGGAAGACGGACTTAGTGTTTAAAGGTTGTGAGCTAGAAATGAGTGGTCAAAAGATGACAGCTGACCTAGTATTACTACCCATCCATGACTTTGATGTTATTTTGGGTATGGATTGGTTAGCCGCATCTTACGCTCAAGTAGACTGTCGTCATAAGGTCGTAAGGTTATGTTTTCCGAATCAGCCTGTCATTGAAATGGTAGGGAACAAAACCACACCTGCGATACCCATTATCTCCTTTGTGCAAGCCAACCGATTATTACGAAAGGGCAATTATGCGTTCATGGCCCACATTATGAATAAATCTGAAGACAAAAAGAAGCTTGAAGAAATGCCTATAGTACGGGAGTTCCCGGACGTATTTCCTGATGATTTAAAGGGCTTACCCCCACATCGAGAGATCGATTTTGTAATTGAATTATTACCTGGAACCGCCCCGATCTCTAAGACTCCTTATAGGATGGCTCCTGCTGAATTGAAAGAGCTCAAGACCCAACTACAAGAGTTGCTAGATAAAGGGTTTATTCGCCCAAGTACATCACCCTGGGGAGCTCCGGTACTATTTGTCAAGAAGAAAGATGGAACTTGGAGATTATGCATCGACTATCGTCCGCTTAACCAAGTCACCATCAAGAATAAATACCCTTTGCCAAACATTGATGAGTTGTTTGACCAACTACAAGGAGCTTCAGTTTATTCGAAACTAGATTTGAAATCCGGATATCACCAAGTGCGAATTCGAGAAGAAGATATTCCCAAGACTGCCCTTAATACTAGGTACGGTCACTACGAGTTTGTGGTGATGCCATTCGGTGTAACAAACGCCCCTGCTACCTTCATGGACTTGATGAACCGGGTATTCCGACCATACTTAGACCAATTTGTAGTTGTCTTTATAGACGACATACTGGTCTACTCTAAGTCAAAAGAAGAACACGAAAGGCACTTGAGGATAGTACTCCAGGCACTGAGAGACGAAAAGTTGTATGCTAAATTCAGCAAGTGTGAGTTTTGGCTGACACAGGTCGCCTTTCTAGGACACATAGTGTCAAAGAATGGAATTGCAGTTGATCCAGAAAAAGTCAAAGCAGTGGTGGAATGGAAGCAACCCACGACTGTCACAGAGGTGCGAAGTTTTCTAGGATTGGCGGGATATTATCGGAGATTTATCAAGGATTTTTCCAAGATTGCCCGCCCCTTAACTAGGCTAACTCAGTCCAACGTGCGGTTCGCTTGGGATAATCATTGCGAAAATAGCTTTCAAGGACTGAAGAATAAATTGGTCACTGCCCCTGTATTGACTCTGCCACAGGGGACTGACGGATTCATGGTCTACACAGATGCGTCCAAAGAAGGACTGGGATGTGTGCTTATGCAAAGCAGGAAGGTAGTGGCTTATGCTTCACGAAAGTTAAAACCTTACGAGGAAAATTATCCAACGCACGATTTAGAGCTTGCAGCCATCGTTTTTGCTCTCAAGAAATGGAGACATTATCTTTATGGGACTTCATTCGAAGTATTTACCGATCACAAGAGTCTCAAGTACTTGTTCTCTCAGAAAGAGTTAAATATGAGACAACGAAGATGGTTGGAAATGCTAGCTGACTTCAATTGTGACATTCAATACCATCCTGGAAAAGCGAATGCCGTAGCAGATGCATTAAGTAGAAAGGCTCATCTTGCCTGTTTAATGAGTCGAGAATGGACATTCTTGGAAGATATCGCGAGTTGGAAGCCTAAAGAACGGGAGTTTGGAGTTATCTGTTCGCAACTACATGCACAACCCGTTATACTTCAGCGAATCAAGAAGCTCAGGAAATCGACAAAGAACTCCAAAGGGTTAAAGATCGAATTAACCTCGGCTTAGAAAAGGAGTTTACCTTGCCAAATGATGGGATCTTAAGATTCCGAAACCGAGTATGGGTTCCAGATAATGAGCAGCTGAAGAGAGAAGTACTAGAGGAAAGCCACAACACCAAATACACGATACATCCAGGGATAAATAAGATGTATCAAGATGTTAAACGGCAAGTACTGGTGGCCCAAGATGAAAAGGCAAATCGCAGAGTTCGTATCAAAATGCTTAACTTGCCAACAAGTTAAAGCAAGCCATCAAAAGCCTTTTGGGTTACTACAACCTCTATCAATCCCTGAATGGAAATGGGAACACATTACGATGGACTTCGTTATGGGACTACCACGGACACAAAAGGGTCATGATGCAGTATGGGTGGTAGTAGACAGACTCACGAAAAGTGCCCATTTTCTTGCATTCTCTAAGACTTATTCATTGGATCAGATGGCAGACATCTATAAGAGTGAGATTGTCAGGTTACATGGTGTTCCAGTAAGCATAGTATCTGACCGAGATCCTCGGTTCGTTTCCAAATTTTGGCAAGGGCTACAGAAAGCACTAGACACTGAGTTAAATTTCAGTACAGCTTTTCACCCACAAACTGATGGACAAACTGAAAGAGTTATCCAAATTTTGGAAGACATGCTTAGGGCGTGTACCCTAGATTTTGGTGGAAGTTGGGATCGACATTTGCCCCTGGCAGAATTCGCCTACAATAACAGTTACCAGGCTACGATAGGAATGGCTCCCTTTGAAGCTCTTTACGGCAGAAAGTGCAGATCCCCTGTATGTTGGAGCGAAGTGGGTGAGAGTAAACTTATAGGTCCCGACTTAATTCATGAGACGACAGAGGCTATCAGATGATAAAGAAACGAATGGAAACGGCACAAAGTCGTCAAAAGAGTTATGCCGATAGACGACGAAAAGACTTGGAATTCGGAGTAGGTGACTTTGTATTCTTGAAAGTTTCACCAAGAAAGGGTGTTCTAAGGTTTGGACGGAAGGGCAAGTTAAACCCCCGCTATATTGGACCTTTTGAGATACGAGCGAGAGTGGGAAAGGTTGCTTATCGATTAGCCTTACCTCCGACTCTAGCAGAAGTGCATGACGTATTCCATGTCTCTATGCTTAAGAAATACCATCCTGATCCCTCTCACGTTGTAAATCATGCGTCTCTCGATATTGGCCCAGACTTGACCTACGTAGAAGAACCGGTTAGGATTTTAGACTTCCAAGAGCGTACTCTGAGGAACAAAATCATTCCGTTAGTACGTGTTTTATGGAAATACCATGGGATTGAAGAAAGTACGTGGGAACGATTGGAGGAAATGCAAGAAAAGTACCCACAATTGTTCGATTGAGTATAGGACCCAATTTCGAGGACGAAATTTTCTAAGGAGGGGAGGATGTGACGACCTGGTAATCTTTAATATTTAAATAATTGATATAATGTCTTATGTTCTTGAAAATGTCATTTTCACATTTTAGTCAAATTTTAGATCAATTTATAATTTGAACGGTAAAGTGCCAATTTTTGAATTTCGATTACCACTCTTGGAAAAATTCATCTATTAAATACTTATGAGTTTCAAAAATAATATAACTAAGTATTCTATACTTTTATGCATGGAGAAAATCAATTTTTGAATGAATTACATGATTTTCCAAATTTTAGAGGAATTTGACATTCGAACACAATTTTCGAACTTTCTATGTCCTAAATTGCAATTTTCGAAAACTTAACTAAAACATTTGTAATTTCTGGGAAGTATACATATAATTCTTGATTTATAAAGATTAAATTTCATAATTTTGGAATTTTTCTAAATTAATTATGAATTTTCGGATTTTATGCTCCAAAACCCTAATTTTATGCCCTAAAACCCTAATTTTAGGTTTTTAACAATAAAATAAAGGCAAATTCGAATTTTATCTAAAACAAGTAGATAATTTCAGATCTTATACAATTATGGCAATAAAATAAAATCAGATTTTGGTTGATTTTCTTTAGTATTTTATTAAAATATCCTACACTAATAGAAGATGAATTTCTTCTAGAATTTATACACTTGTGTGGTCTTCTATCATTTAGATTCATGACTCATGGATTAGGGTTACACCAAGGCTAGAAATAGAGGAGGGAGGTGGAAGATTTCATTTAATTAGGCATTTAATTTTAAGCCTAGTTGGGAGATTTGCATTAAATAGGGAGATTTGCATTTATTAAAACTTGGTCCTCAAGTCTTGGCTTCTATCCTCATTCTCCACTATAAATAGGACCTCCCACACACTTCCCCACCCCCAAAAACGTCCTCACACCTTCACACACTATACTCTCTCAAGTTTCTTCCACAAACATCATCCTTTCACTCTTCTTTACACCCCTTTCAAGTATAAACTAAGGTAGAAACCTACTTTGATTTCATAAGTGTTTTCTTTCCTTCTTTTGAGTAGGATCTTCCTACAAGGCAAGCTTCCATACTCTTGTGCCAAGCTATGTAAAATACACAAGCTTGATTGGCCTTGAGTGATAGCTTTTGCCAAACATGCCCTCCAATTTTTGGGCTTAGAGATATTTGCTCCATGTTTATATGCTTTATTCATGATGAAATGATTGTCTTGTTATTGTACTCATAAAGTGTGATTAGTTCTTAGGATTCTCTCTTGATTTACTCTTTGATAGGTATTTTGTGTTTGTGATGTGCTTAGGAAGGTTTATTAGATATGTTATGGTTAACTTGTTAGCTAGCAAATCTATGCAAATATGTTAGATCACAAATCTTACTATCTTTATGTATATGAAGTAGTTGTTTTTAAGTATGTAAACTAATTTTCTTGCAAAAATGGTATTTTTGAGAAGAAAACATATTGATCTTAAAAAGTGTTTAAAAGTAAGTTCGTAGTTACATAAGTATACTAATTTTCTTATTAAACATATCAAACTTATACACATATTTGTTTTTCTTAAAAGAAATGAGATTTGTTATACATATACCAATTTTTTCATAAACTTCCATGATTATGTGATTATGTGATATTATGTGAATGGGCCCAAATGTGCTGGAGTGGTTTGGGTGTGTTCCGCCGGGACATACTATTGAGTAGCCGGTTTTAAGAGTTCACACTCCCTCCATCTCCTAATCCCCCCTTGGGTAGACGGAGTGTTCTACTCAAGAGAGAGGGTCGTAGGAAAATATTTGGCGTATGCCCGGGATACGACCACCGGAGGATAAGGCAGGCGGGAGAAATGTGCTGGTTGTATATTCGGCATGGGTAGTCATAAGGGTCACTGTTAGGTGACGAAAGGTAGAAAAGTGCAAAATGTGTGCTTTATGTGCAACTATCACCCGAGCACCTTATGTAATTGAAGTATGTGTTTCTACTCAACATGTGTTGATGTTGAATATGTATTATGTTTTAGATGAGACCGAAATTGTGGAAGAAGAAGAACCGTTCGAGGCATTTTATTAGAAAGAAAGATGTTAGATTCCGCTGCGTACTCGCCTTTGGTTTTTACTTGTCGCTTGCAAGTTGTTTAGTGATACGATGTAACTTGTATTGATTTTGGCGTTTCATATGTACTGAGTTTAAATAGACTCTTGTATGTACATAGTAATAATATTAATAAAGCATGGATTACCTGGGTCGTCACACTTCCGCATCCGAGAGATCGAGCGTGGCACCGCGGGCCAATGACCGAAGCACGCGTTGGCGCACAACAAAAGTGGAACGCGGTGCACGCTTTGAGGTCCACCCCGCACCGCGGCCCCAAGAGCCACGGAGCAAGGAGGAAAAGGGTCATTTCAAGCCGATCGAATGCCTTCACAATAGGTATACGGCACAGGAAACCAGCAGCGGCCAAGGCGAACACGCAGTTTGGGCCAACAACTGAAGTGGCGCGAAGGAGATGTCGTCGCTGCACAAGCAAGGAACCGACATGCCCAAGCGCGCCAATCACCACTCACGCGCCCTTACGTTCGCTATGCTCGAACGCACAGGCCGTCGACCGTCGTCCCAACATGCTTCGAGCATTGCGGGTGACGAACGATAGCAAGTGCGCCCACGCATGCCCCGGGTGGCACGAAAGGCACGAGACGGACGCAAAACCGATTATGGAACGAAAAAACAACAATGAGCTGGGGTTGGCAATGTTTCGAATCCCGAAGCTTCGCTCGCTGCGCCAGCCGGTCGCTCTCGCGAGCGGGGAGCTTTGCCCTGCTCTCACAAACACCGCGTAGGAGTTGCTCGCACGATCAATGACATGGGGCGCCAAGCGCACACCCAATACCATCCGGGCAACGGTCGCCCATGACGCCGCACGTTGCACGCTCGGGCCTCCCGCCGAAGTGGCTCGCTTGATTCCACCATACCGACGCAAGGAGGAGCACGAAGCGCTCGTCCCAGCACGGTACGGCAATGAGACCGCCACTCGCCCCCCCGACGGGTTGCCTTCGCAGGCGCAATGCTTTATCATGCGCTCCCGATGCCGCTTAAGCATCAAGTGCTCGCCCAACACCGAGTTGCCATCCAACGCACGCCCAACGCCCGATAGGCATTGATCGCACAAGACGCAGCACGCCGCACGCTTGAGCTCGTCCGGGCACCGTAACAAATCCCGAAGCTTCGTTCGCTGCGCCTGCCGGTCGCTCTCGCGAGCGGGGAGCTTTGCCTTGCGCTCACAAACACCGCGTAGGAGTTGTTTGCACGATCAATGGCGGGGGGCACCAAGCGCACACCCAATACCATCCGGGCATCGGTCGCTCATGACGCCGCACGTTGCACGCTCGGGCTTCCCGCCGAAGTGGCTCCCTTGATTCCACCGTACCGACGCAAAGAGGAGCATGAAACGCTCGTCCCAGCACGGTACGGCAACGGGTACTCCACTCGCCCCCCCGACGGGTTGCCCTCGCAAGCGCAGTGCTTTATCATGCACTCCCGATGCCGCTTAGGCATCAAGTGCTAGCCCAACACCGAGTTGCCATCCAACGCACGCCCAACGCCCGATAGGCATCGATCGCACAAGACGCCGCACGCCGCACGCTTGAGTTCGTCCGGGCACCGTAACAAATCTCGAAGCTTCGCTCGCTATGCCCGCTGGTCGCTCTCGCGAGCGGGGAGCTTTGCCTTGCGCTCACAAACACCGTGTAGGAGCTGTTTGCACGATCAATGACAGGGGGCACCGAGCGCACACCCAATACCGTCCGGGAATCGGTCGCTCATGACGCCGCACGTTGCACGCTCAGGCTTCCTGGCCGGAGTGGCTCCCTTGATTCCACCGCACCGACGCAAAGAGGAGCATGAAACGCTCGTCCCAGCACGGTACGGCAACGGGAACTCCACTCGCCCCCCCGACGGGTCGCCTTCGCAAGCGCAATGCTTTATCATGCACTCCCGATGCCGCTTAGGCATCAAGTGCTAGCCCAACACCGAGTTGCCATCCAACGCACGCCCAACGCCCGATAGGCATTGATCGCCCAAGACGCGGCACGCCGCACGCTCGAGCTCGTCCGAGCACCGTAACGAATCTCGAAGCTTCTCATCGGAACACAAAGCCAACGCATGCCCACACCGAATCCAACCGAGCGGAGCCGAGCTCAAGCCCCGCGCCTTGGGATGGTTCCATCATGATGGAAAGGGGGAGGCCATCCCAAGTAGCCCACAACTCGTGTTGGCAATGCTCCGACGCTAGTAGCTTCGAACGATTCGCCGACGAATTGCCCCAGCGAAACGGATGCCTCGTCGTGCCAACCGACTCCGGGTAGGTCATCGGCTGCACACAACTCAACACGCCGCTCGCTCTAGGCGACTCGCCGGAAAATCCGCCGGACAGCCGCCGACGGCCGGCGATCGGTCGCCGGAGCAAAGCCAACTCGATCCCACCCGTCTTGCTTGAGGGCGTGCGGGCTTGCCCGGCCGCTCGTGCGGTCCCAAGGCACTCGGCACCCGACACCCCCTCAAACTACCTCCTCCCCCCTATAATAGGTTAAAAAAAAAAAAGCCTAGTGACAGCACTAGACATTGGAAGGGCCGAGGAGTCACAATCTTTCGGATTATATAGTAAACGATGTTCGTTTTGTTTGAAAATTTGCAACCCACCCCAAAATTTATTGTAGAATTCATTTTTGTTGT
>JAOWBU010000066.1:32500-37500 GCA_026212405.1 Petrea volubilis
GCCTTATCCCACAAAACCTCACCAACACTCGTGTTTCCCTCTTACACTCGTGTATGTTTTATGGGGGAGGGGGAGATTACCCAAATGCATAGCTGTATGTTAACAATAATTCACAAGCATACCACATACAAGAAATTAAAGCCAACACACAAGAATTACGGGCGAACCCAACCTTTATTTTATTACCACAATAAAATACAAGGAAAAGCCTCACTATGCACAATCTCTCAGAATTCTCACACTAGAGAATTCCCCTCTCTCAAAACTATGCCATCATAAGGCCAATATATTGCAGTGGACAACCCCCAACTGCAAGGAGTTTAGGAACATTCCTGCGACGCCAAGTGTCCCGGCAGTTTTCCCTCAAAACTGCCCCAAGTCAGCCCACTCTCAATTGTGTTGCTAACCGCCCCACTTGTCCAGGATCAGCCCCAAGGAACAAGGACAACCGCTGCCACTTGCGTAACTTCCCTCTTGAGTCAGCAATCAGCATCCCACGTTGCCTCCAGCTTGTCCCGCCAGCGAATGCGCGCTGCCAACGCATTCTGTCCAGCACGCGCACACCAGCGCGCGCTGCCTGTTCCATGCGCTTTCGCGCACAGGTGCGCGTCTTCCTGCCCGCGCTCGTGATCAGCACATGCCCGCCTCAGCTCCCAAGCTTCCGAGCTCCTCGTGCTGTCCAAAACCTGATTGTACAGCTCCGTGCGCACGCCTGCCTGCTCGCACGCACTGCTGCCAGTCACGGTGCGCGCGCCTGCCTGCTCGCGCGCACGCTGTCCCGCACAACGTGCACGTCCCGTACGCACACGCCCGCTTCGCTGCACAGCGCTCCGCATCTCCTGCCTGCGTCTCGCTGTCCAGTGTGCACAACAACCTGCTTGTGCACACTCCTTTCGCGCCACGCCTAACTCGTCGTGTCGCGTGATGCACCAACCTGCATGCACCACTTCAGCCCCTTGTTGCTCGACGGACTTGAACACTTTCACGATGCCCCCGCACGCTCCCACAGCCCGCTTGCATCCGTTCTCGAGTGTCATCCGTTCCGAGCCCTCGTCCAAGTAAGCGAACCTGATGCGCCACCAAGCACGCATCACATTAGCAACCCGCTGCCCAACGGTCCATGTATCCGCAACAATGCCCCCGCATGCTTTCCTCTTGCACACTTGCATCCATTGTCTCGTACAATCCGTCTCAAGGTCACGACTCGGGAAAGCTAACCAACCGAATGCGTCACACAGCACGCATCCGTTGCACGCTAGCGAGCGACCCACGCATCGCTAGAATGCGCCCCGACACAAAGGGCTAACAGTAGGCCACTATCCTACCATCGAAAGTTGATAGGGCAGAAATTTGAATGATGCGTCGCCGGCACGAGGGCCGTGCGATCCGTCGAGTTATCATGAATCATCGCAGCAACGGGCGGAGCCCGTGTCGACCTTTTATCTAATAAATGCATCCCTTCCAGAAGTCGGGGTTTGTTGCACGTATTAGCTCTAGAATTACTACGGTTATCCGAGTAGCAGGTACCATCAAACAAACTATAACTGATTTAATGAGCCATTCGCAGTTTCACAGTCTGAATTAGTTCATACTTACACATGCATGGCTTAATCTTTGAGACAAGCATATGACTACTGGCAGGATCAACCAGGTAGCATTCCTTATCGACGTCGAGCGCCGCACGAGCCGGGCCGCGAGGGCACGGCCATAGCGGGAACGACGGTCGTTCGCACGAAGCGTAGAACGCTTTGATTTTTTGGGGCAAATAGAGGTCGCTGACCTCGTACCCGGTCGCTCTTCCGCATCCGAGAGATCGAGCGTGGCACCGCGGGCCAATGACCGAAGCACGCGTTGGCGCACAACAAAAGTGGAACGCGGTGCACGCTTTGAGGTCCACCCCGCACCGCGGCCCCAAGAGCCACGGAGCAAGGAGGAAAAGGGTCATTTCAAGCCGATCGAATGCCTTCACAATAGGTATACGGCACAGGAAACCAGCAGCGGCCAAGGCGAACACGCAGTTTGGGCCAACAACTGAAGTGGCGCGAAGGAGATGTCGTCGCTGCACAAGCAAGGAACCGACATGCCCAAGCGCGCCAATCACCACTCACGCGCCCTTACGTTACGCTATGCTCGAACGCACAGGCCGTCGACCGTCGTCCCAACATGCTTCGAGCATTGCGGGTGACGAACGATAGCAAGTGCGCCCAAGCATGCCCCGGGTGGCACGAAAGGCACGAGACGGACGCAAAACCGATTATGGAACGAAAAAACAACAATGAGCTGGGGTTGGCAATGTTTCGAATCCCGAAGCTTCGCTCGCTGCGCCTGCCGGTCGCTCTCGCGAGCGGGGAGCTTTGCCTTGCTCTCACAAACACCGCGTAGGAGTTGCTCGCACGATCAATGACATGGGGC
Organism: Petrea volubilis; assembly: GCA_026212405.1. Taxonomy (NCBI): domain Eukaryota; kingdom Viridiplantae; phylum Streptophyta; class Magnoliopsida; order Lamiales; family Verbenaceae; genus Petrea; species Petrea volubilis. The sequence goes on from JAOWBU010000066.1 coordinate 34,913, forward strand.
GCCAAGCGCACACCCAATACCATCCGGGCAACGGTCGCGCATGACGCCGCACGTTGCACGCTCGGGCCTCCCGCCGAAGTGGCTCGCTTGATTCCACCATACCGACGCAAGGAGGAGCACGAAGCGCTCGTCCCAGCACGGTACGGCAATGAGACCGCCACTCGCCCCCCCGACGGGTTGCCTTCGCAGGCGCAATGCTTTATCATGCGCTCCCGATGCCGCTTAAGCATCAAGTGCTCGCCCAACACCGAGTTGCCATCCAACGCACGCCCAACGCCCGATAGGCATTGATCGCACAAGACGCAGCACGCCGCACGCTTGAGCTCGTCCGGGCACCGTAACAAATCCCGAAGCTTCGTTCGCTGCGCCTGCCGGTCGCTCTCGCGAGCGGGGAGCTTTGCCTTGCGCTCACAAACACCGCGTAGGAGTTGTTTGCACGATCAATGGCGGGGGGCACCAAGCGCACACCCAATACCATCCGGGCATCGGTCGCTCATGACGCCGCACGTTGCACGCTCGGGCTTCCCGCCGAAGTGGCTCCCTTGATTCCACCGTACCGACGCAAAGAGGAGCATGAAACGCTCGTCCCAGCACGGTACGGCAACGGGTACTCCACTCGCCCCCCCGACGGGTTGCCCTCGCAAGCGCAATGCTTTATCATGCACTCCCGATGCCGCTTAGGCATCAAGTGCTAGCCCAACACCGAGTTGCCATCCAACGCACGCCCAACGCCCGATAGGCATCGATCGCACAAGACGCCGCACGCCGCACGCTTGAGCTCGTCCGGGCACCGTAACAAATCTCGAAGCTTCGCTCGCTATGCCCGCTGGTCGCTCTCGCGAGCGGGGAGCTTTGCCTTGCGCTCACAAACACCGTGTAGGAGCTGTTTGCACGATCAATGACAGGGGGCACCGAGCGCACACCCAATACCGTCCGGGAATCGGTCGCTCATGACGCCGCACGTTGCACGCTCAGGCTTCCTGGCCGGAGTGGCTCCCTTGATTCCACCGCACCGACGCAAAGAGGAGCATGAAACGCTCGTCCCAGCACGGTACGGCAACGGGAACTCCACTCGCCCCCCCGACGGGTCGCCTTCGCAAGCGCAATGCTTTATCATGCACTCCCGATGCCGCTTAGGCATCAAGTGCTAGCCCAACACCGAGTTGCCATCCAACGCACGCCCAACGCCCGATAGGCATTGATCGCCCAAGACGCGGCACGCCGCACGCTCGAGCTCGTCCGAGCACCGTAACGAATCTCGAAGCTTCTCATCGGAACACAAAGCCAACGCATGCCCACACCGAATCCAACCGAGCGGAGCCGAGCTCAAGCCCCGCGCCTTGGGATGGTTCCATCATGATGGAAAGGGGGAGGCCATCCCAAGTAGCCCACAACTCGTGTTGGCAATGCTCCGACGCTAGTAGCTTCGAACGATTCGCCGACGAATTGCCCCAGCGAAACGGATGCCTCGTCGTGCCAACCGACTCCGGGTAGGTCATCGGCTGCACACAACTCAACACGCCGCTCGCTCTAGGCGACTCGCCGGAAAATCCGCCGGACAGCCGCCGACGGCCGGCGATCGGTCGCCGGAGCAAAGCCAACTCGATCCCACCCGTCTTGCTTGAGGGCGTGCGGGCTTGCCCGGCCGCTCGTGCGGTCCCAAGGCACTCGGCACCCGACACCCCCTCAAACTACCTCCTCCCCCCTATAATAGGTTAAAAAAAAAAAAGCCTAGTGACAGCACTAGACATTGGAAGGGCCGAGGAGTCACAATCTTTCGGATTATATAGTAAACGATGTTCGTTTTGTTTGAAAATTTGCAACCCACCCCAAAATTTATTGTAGAATTCATTTTTGTTGTCAAAAATTTTTTTGGAGCATCGGAAAATATTAATTTAATATTTTAATTATTAAAAAATATCAAAAAATATGAAAAATCATATTAGTGCATGAAAAAATGCGGAAAATTAGTAAATGGCCTTACAACTTTAATATGCTTTGGAAAAAAAAATTTAGGACATCCGAAAATATTAATTCGTATTATTTGATCATTAAAAATAGGGAAAATACACGAAAAATTGGGGGAACATACGGAAAATATATATGTGCATGAAACAATGTTGGAAATTAGTAAATGGTGTTACAACTTCAATATGCTTTGGAAAAAAAAAAATTTCGAACCTCCAAAAGTACTAATTTGTATTAATTTGGTCATCAAAAAATAGGAGAAAAAGGTAAACAATACAATATAATATTAGTGAGTGGAGAATTTCGGAACTCCAAAACATAAAATCACACGACGATTTTCCCAATCCTTGAGTAGTGAGATGCACGGACATCCAATGATGTGCCCCAACAAATCCGATGAAAGGTTTTCGATAGTCGAGCAACTAATAGTTGGCTTTACTCGATCTTTGATACGCAACACAGCGTCTCGCACTCGTATCCATTCCCGACTAACACGTGGCGAACGCCCATCGACAATCTCGAACGAAATGGTATCGGTGTTGCTATGTTACGAGCAGTAGAAAGGAAGGCACACGGCACAGCGGTGAACCGACATGCACACGATGCGCCGCACGGTGACT
>JAOWBU010000066.1:47500-70000 GCA_026212405.1 Petrea volubilis
TATTGTAGAATTCATTTTTGTTGTCAAAAATTTTTTTGGAGCATCGGAAAATATTAATTTAATATTTTAATTATTAAAAAATATCAAAAAATATGAAAAATCATATTAGTGCATGAAAAAATGCGGAAAATTAGTAAATGGCCTTACAACTTTAATATGCTTTGGAAAAAAAAATTTAGGACATCCGAAAATATTAATTCGTATTATTTGATCATTAAAAATAGGGAAAATACACGAAAAATTGGGGGAACATACGGAAAATATATATGTGCATGAAACAATGTTGGAAATTAGTAAATGGTGTTACAACTTCAATATGCTTTGGAAAAAAAAAATTTCGAACCTCCAAAAGTACTAATTTGTATTAATTTGGTCATCAAAAAATAGGAGAAAAAGGTAAACAATACAATATAATATTAGTGAGTGGAGAATTTCGGAACTCCAAAACATAAAATCACACGACGATTTTCCCAATCCTTGAGTAGTGAGATGCACGGACATCCAATGATGTGCCCCAACAAATCCGATGAAAGGTTTTCGATAGTCGAGCAACTAATAGTTGGCTTTACTCGATCTTTGATACGCAACACAGCGTCTCGCACTCGTATCCATTCCCGACTAACACGTGGCGAACGCCCATCGACAATCTCGAACGAAATGGTATCGGTGTTGCTATGTTACGAGCAGTAGAAAGGAAGGCACACGGCACAGCGGTGAACCGACATGCACACGATGCGCCGCACGGTGACTAGTCGGCTCGCACGACGTGCTGCGCGGGGACTAGTCGACTCACACGACGCGCTGCACGATGACTAGTCGACTCGCACGCCGCGCCGCACGGTGCCCGCACACTGCCTACTAATGCCTAGGACGCCCCGGGACAAAGCCTAGTCGCGCCTAGGCCGTCCCGGGACAAAGCCTCCTCGAGCCTAGGCCGCCCCGGGACGAAGCCTCCTCGAGCTAGGCCGTCCCGGGATGAAGCCTCGTCGTGCCTAGGCCGTCCCGGGACAAAGCCTCATCGAATCCGGCCGCCCCGGGACAGAGCGAGTCGCGCCTAGGCCTCCCCGGGACTCAGGCGAGTCGCGCCTAGGCCGTCCCGGGACGGAGCCGAGTCGCGCCTAGGCCGCACCGGGACGGAGCGAGTCGCGCCTAGGCCGTCCCGGGACAAAGCCTCCTCGAATCCGGCCGCCCCGGGACGGAGCGAGTCGCGCCTAGGCCGCCCCGGGACGGAGCGCAGTCGCGCCTAGGCCGCCCCGGGACGGAGCGAGTCGCCCCGCTCCATCCCGGGACGAAGCCTCCTCGAATCCGGCCGTCCCGGGACGGAGCGAGTCGCGCCTAGGCCGCCCCGGGACGGAGCGCAGTCGCGCCTAGGCCGTCCCGGGACGGACCGAGTCGCGCCTAGGCCGTCCCGGGACGGACCCAGTCGCGCCTAGGCCGTCCCGGGACGGATCCGAGTCGCGCCTAGGCCGTCCCGGGACTGAGGCGAGTCGCGCCTAGGCCGCTCCGGGACGGAGCCTCGTCGCGCCCGGGCCCCCCCGGGACATAGCGGCGGGGGACTTCGTGCCGGTCACTTGCGCCTAGGCCGCTCCGGGACTCAGCGTCGTTGCGCCTGGGCCGCTCCGGGACTTAGCACCGTGGGACTTCGTGCCGGTCGCTTCCATGTAGGCAGCTCCGGGCCTTGGCGCCGTCGCGCACAGCTCGACCCGGGACTCAGCCGCGGGTCGCGCAGCCCGTCCGGCTTGCTCCGGGACTCGGCGCATAGCTATCCCCGGGACTTAGCGGCGGGGGACTTGGTGCCGGTCACTCGCGCCTCGGTCGCTCCGGGACTTGGCGTCGTCGCGCATAGCTCCCCCGGGGACTTTTGTGGGTTAAAAGTGGAGTTAGTGTGGGTGTGGGTGGTTTAGGCGGGATTTTTGTGTGTGTGTGTGTAAAAATGAAGACAATGGTCCTTTTTATAGAGTTTAGGGCAAGAAATAGGATTTTTATATTATAAGGTCAATTTATAATAAATGCATAAAAGATAAGATAAGATAAGATAAGATAGGATAAGATAAGATAAGATAAGATTAAGATAAGATAAGATAGGATAAAATAAGATAAGATAAGATAAGATAAGATAGGATATTTTAATAAAATATGAACACAAAATCAAATAAAATCTGATAAAATCTGATATTTATTGTCCTAATATTATAAAATCTGAAATCATATCTTTATTTAATTAAAAATTCGAATTTGTATTTATTAATGGTTGTAAATATCGAAAATTAGGATTTTAGGGCATAAAATTAGAGTTTTAAGGCCTAAAATTCGAAAATTCATAATTAATTTAGAAAAATTCCAAAATGATGAATTTTAATCTTTATAAATCTGAAATTATATGTATATTTCCCAGAAATTAGAAAATGTTTTAGCCATATTTTCGAAAATTGCAATTTAGGACATAAGATTTCAAAAATTGTGTTAGAATGTTAAATTCATTTAAAATTTGGAAAATCATGTAATTACCACCTCACATAATTCACATATAAAAGAAGGATCATACAAAACATGAAATATTAGTAAGCATGCACGTATATTATAAGAACCGATTTTTATATTGTTGCTAGACCACAAAATCGGGATGTCACACCGGCCGGCGTAGCCCCTGTGGTCTCAACGGCGCGCTCTTCCCCGGCTCCTCAAACTGGCTGGGAAGGGAGGCGAACCTCCCGCTCCGCCGCCAAGTCCTCAGGCATCGGGTTTGTGTCGTCCAAGATCTTTCTCCGGGGACCTATGGTGGCTAGGATTTTTTCGGATAAAAAGGGAAAATGCAAAGGGGAGAAGGTTCACCTGGAAAAGATACAGGAAAAATGGATGCCTGAGAATGCTCTGTGAGAACCCTGAATTCAGTCGCTCATACGAAGGTTGCAAGTGAAGAGGAAAGTCGATTTGTGGCAAAACCCGCCACTATTTATAAATTACAGGGGAAAAGCGACTAGCCATAATGGCACCTCGGGCACTGCAGCCCAAAAAAGGCCTACAGTAATTATGACAAGGCACGCCCTTTCGCATGATGATTGTTCGGCCGCCAGAAATTAATGGACAGGGGAGTGCCACGTCTCCCCAAATAGGCGCATAGGCCGACTAAGCCGGAAAAGAAGTGACCTTCCGTATATCGATGGCATTTCAAATTCAAAAACGAAGGGACATCTGGCAGCCTATCACTCACTCTTGAAGGCTGACGTCCCCGTCACAATCAAGAGTGGGGGGCTAATGATGAGTCAGATGCCACCTCACCATGCCACGTCACTATGCGCCTCAAATCCGCCTAAGTGGGAGTGTGCGACCCTCGATATGACGGCGGCCCTCGAAAGGGACCGCAAGCCGACCTTTTTCCCTCGGAATCTCCATAAGGCGCCAACACGTTGCAACAGGTACCCTCGAATTGGGAAGCGGCCCTCGAAGGCGCCCCGATCGAGGGCCATATCTCATACTTAGCTGCTGCAAGGTTGGACGTCCATCAAGAACAAATACAATTGGCGGACTTTGACAGGTGCAGTCCACTGCCACCTAACACATCTCAGTGGCACATGGGTCCATCCCTTTAGTCTTCGACGCATTTAATGCCAAGTCATAAATACAATCCTGGGTCATAAATGCCCAAGATGCACATTTATTGCCAACAAGACTCCTCATTAATGAAGAGTGGGAGTAACCGCCAATAGGATCCATGGGAGGGGGCAAAAGGCACAAATCTGAACGGCCACAGTGCCGAAAGTGACCGATTCCCACCAAACATGTCACATCCAGGCTCCTCACTCTCATATAAAAAGCTTCCAATGGCTCTCCACCCAAAAAAAGTAAGACATTTGTAACTCTAAAAGAACACAAACTACTTGTTTACTGTTCATCATCTTCGTTACCTGGATATTCCATACTGACTTGACCGTTGGAGAGCCTACGCCGGGACAAAACTAGCTAGTCTCACGTGCATTCGTCCCTCTTTGGCAGGTGGGCCACTAGCAAAAACATCCCGGAGTACAATTCACCCCGACACGTGGTCAAACCATGAATCGACCGCATCACATACATTGTTATTTACAAAATATACTAGGCTACATTACATAACACAAGGGTACATCGAATAAGGGAGAGTATCGACATGCTAATTCTACTATATGTACATAGCAAAAGCAAAAACTACTAACTACAGATATGGAGCGAAAATCCTACATCTTCCTTCCTAGTAAAATGCTTCATCAGGTTCCTCCACCTCATCATCGTAAAGGCTAGCTTCGGAAGCATCTAAAGCATTATATAACACCAAATCAACATATACATATAAAACTAATAAGATGAATATAAGTATATATACATATACATAACATATATTTATATAAGTAGTTTATAATAACCTATATCTATACGTACATATAACTATATATATAATTAGACTATCACTAACATATAATGAAATTAGTTAAATGAATATATAATGACACTTTAAAAATTTATATATATATATATTCACCTAATCACTTACTAAAACCTTGAATAGGTTTATATATATATATATAGACATATAAGGACTAAAGTAGGCATAAATCTATAGTATAAAGTATAATAAAAGTTCTATTTATCAAATCATAGATATATGGAGCTTTCTTTACTAAAACTTTCAAGAACAACATAGGATATTCCCTTAATAGCTCAAATAAAGTATCATGGTCTCAAACTACTTCATATAAAGCATAGAACTCACATATTAGCTCAAATAAAGCATAAGAATTCCATATTATTGCAAAAACGGCACAATAATCACATAGTATTTCCAATAAAGCATGGTAAACACATAGTACTCCAAATAAGCATATTAATCGCATAATATCTTCAAGATCATGCTCACAAGTCTATCCATCCTTCAACTTCCTCCAAACAAGAGTTATAATATGAAAATTAACCATAAAGCTTTAAAGTAACATGAAGATGGCAAAATTACTAAAACCCTCAACTTGGAGGCATGTTTGGCAAAAGCTCTCACTCTAGGCCATTCAAGCTTGTTCTTTTTCATTGCTTGGGCACAAGAGTATGGAAGCTTGCCTATTCTTTACAAGAAAGAAGAAGAAAACCCTCTATTTAAGGCATAAAGAAGTGTTCCTACCTTAGTTCTTCCAAGTAGTGTATTGTTTTGAGAGAAAATGAGAGAGTGTATGTGTGTGAGCAAGGGCGCACGGTTTTGGGGATGAAAGGGGCTGAAAAATGAAGATTGTGATTGTGTAAGGTTTTGTGTATTGATCTTCCAAGTATTAGAGGCAAATATCTACATATTATATTCATCTAAATACCTCTTCCATACATTTATACATGGTTGTATATACATACACCTCACTTTACTAACCACCATGTATATGTATGTGGGTATGTGTGTGCGTGTATATGTAGCTATGTATATCACCACCAATATATATTTATATATGTATATGAGGCTAGGTTTCAAGAGTGTATTAGTAGAGATATTTTGCTAAAATATAGAATAAAATCAACTAAAATCAAACAAAAACCTATAAAATCTAAAAAATCTTATTTATTAAGTATTTTTACTGTTTATTTATCAGCAAAACCGAAATTTGGGGTTGGAGAAGTGAAAAGATGAAAATACCCCTTGTTTTGCCCATTTTTCGAAAATTGCCCGAAAATAGGAATAAAATTCTAAAAATTAGAAAATTAATTTTTGTAAGTCAAATAAAATCTAAAAAATTTATTTATATTATTATTTTCATTTTTTTGATAATAATTAAGCATTTTAAATATTAGATTTCAAATTAAGAACTTAAAGACAATGTTTTTCGAAAACTACTAAAATTTCTCGGAAAATAGGTAAAAGTTGAAAATAATTTATTAAATAAATTCTGGGAGTTTAGAAAAAATTAAATGCATAAAATTTTAAGAATATTTGGATTTTATAATATTTGCTAAAAAATTTATGCAGTAAATGCGCATTTGTTAGAAAATAAAAAAATAATAGTTTTGAAAAATAATTTCTATAAAACAATACTTCACAAAATAGTTCTAAAAGAAAATTATTCATCAAAAAATGGACACCCAATGTATAATACAAAATATTTAAATAAAGGATTTAACTGGGTCGTTACATCTCGATTGGAATAGTCTTAAATAGAAACACATTGTTCGTTCTAAATTTTGGCAAGGATTACAAAATGCTTTGACCACTAGGTTGAACCTTAGTATTTCTTTCCAACTTCCAACTGGTTGACAATCAGAGAGAACCATACAAATCCTTGAGGACATGCTCCGATCTTGAACCATAGATTTTGGAGGAAGTTGGGATCGTCACCTCTCATTAGCTGAATTCATCTATAATAATAGCTATCAATCTACGAATTATGGCCCCATTTGAAGCACTTTATGGTTGAAAATATAGATCACCGATTTGTTGGTGATGAGCCAGGTGCCGCCTCATCACACCACGTCAGCAAGCACCCCCAGACAGCCCAAGTGAGAAGTTGAAGCGCTCGATATGATGGACTGTCCTCGAACGAGCTCTTAAGCTGGCCGCTCTTGAAGTTGCCAGAAGGCACAAGCACGCTACCCAAGGGACCCTTGAAACAACCCAAGACCTTCGAAAAGGTCCTGCCCTGTAGAAAAGCCTTGGGGCGCTTCCCTCCCACAGGGAATGAATCCAGGTTTATCCAAGAGCACGAGGAGTTTATTTGCGGAAGGGGCCCTCGAATGCGTCCATGTCAGGGACGCAATCCCATACTTGGCCGTTGCACAGCTTGACACCCAACAGGGAGGAATCTAAGTGGCAACCAATGGCAGGTCTTATCCACTGCCACCTAACACGCCCTAATGGCACATGGGTCCATCCCATTGGTCTCCAGCGCATTAAATGCCAAGTCATAAATGCAATCCTTGGTCATAAATGCTAAAGATACACATTAAATGCCAATAAGGCCCCCTATTAATGAGACGTGAGAGCAGCTACCAATGGGAATCACTAAAGGGACAAAAAGCGCATGTCGATGCGGCTCATGTCAGAAAGTTGACCGGCTCCCACCAACCATGTCACATCCAGGTACCTTACTCTCACATATATACCAAATCGGCTCTCCACCCAAAGGTAAGCAAATCATAGGGGTTCTCACATTCATTCTTGATAAGCAAGAAACCTTTTATTTTACTATTCATCATCTTCCCCAAAATATTGACTCAAGCGTCGGAGAGCCTATGCCGGGGCAAAATCGGCTAGTCTCATGTGCATTTCTCCCTCTTTGACAGGTGGGCCATCAGCATTATCATTAGGAGCTCTTTGGACCCCGACATGTGGTCGAACCAAAAATCGGCCGCATCATTTTGGCGTTAGGGGAAGGGCCTCCTGTCCAAGAGGTGATCTTCAAAAGGAGAAGGAAAAATGGTGAATACAGAACGAACCTGTCACGACCCAGAAAAATACCCTTTTATTTTATTAAAATATGTTGAACTGAAACGCGCAACGGTAATATTTTCATAGTTGTATAAATAATTATTTTTACATAAAATTTGTACAAAATACAAAAGTTACAATTTTCGAAAGAAATACAAAAGTAACTTTATTGCGTAAATGGCTTTGAAACGCTTCTGCTGCGCCACTCTGATCCGCTATTTCATTTCTGTCTAAAAAGTATTGGAAAAGAGGAGTCAACGAGACGGTTGAGTAGAAATATCATTCAACCCCATAAGGTGCGTGTGTGTTTGAATAGGTGCACGTAGACAAATAATTTCACATAATACTATAATGAAAATGAAAGCATAAAATATCTAAAACTTACAAGATACTTAAATTCCTACTCTACTCATGAAGTTAAACAATACTCCTACCTTTCAAAGGGGTATCTTCTTCTTTATAAGTATAAAGTGTGGAGTGTATATATGGATATAGAAAGGTTGATATGTATATATATAGGTTTAGAAGAGGGGTAATTATATATATATATGTATATAGAAAGGTATACTAATGATATTGTGTGATATCTATATTGAAAGTGCAAGATTTTGTGGGTGTGAGTCTTATAGGCGGGATTTTATGTTGAGTGTGTGGAAAATGAAGACATTGAACCCTTTATATAGAATTTAGGGCAAGGCATAGCATTATTTAATTATTAATGATGAAAATGACATTTTGGATAAGGATAACATTTTGGATAGAGATAAGATTTTGGATAAGGATGACATTTGGATAAGGATGACGTTTGGATAAAGATGATATTTTGGATAGGGATAAGATTTTGGATAAGGATGACATTTGGATAAAGATGACATTTTGGATAGGGATAAGATTTTGGATAAGGATGACATTTGGATAAAGATGACATTTTGGATAGAGATAAGATTTTGGATAAGTATGACATTTTCATGACTTGGTTTTATATAAAAATATCCAATCCTATTATATATATAGATATATAATTCGAAATTTGTATATATATATATATGTATATATATTTTTGAAAATTTTGTATTTTATGATCAATAAATGAATAGGAAAGAAAATAATTTCAATTGTTATAAGTATGCAAACATATGCATGTATCACAAAGTGCTTATTATAAGAAAGATTTCACATAATATAATGATTACATGAAACATGAAATCATATAAAATTGATTTTAAAATACTGGGAAGTACCAGGGCGTTACAGAACCCAGATGTTCGGAACTTTGTCGGAAAAGGGCAACCGTGACCCTCTCGAAGCAACTCGACAGGCAGGGGAAAATGTCAATGTTATAGACAAAGGCAAGGGGCACACCGCCCCTGTGCCGCCTGCCGGGCCCGGGGTAGGTCCTTCCCACGACCCCCTACCGGCCCAAGCAGCGAAAACGCAGTAGGTGGAGCATACGGTCACCCTCCCCATCAGCCGGGTCAGGCAGTTGTTGGGGGCCTGCGATGACCAGACATTGATCTGTTTGTTGTCCGGGGGACTATCTCCATCACCAAACGAGGTAGGGGCTCCGTCGTGTCTTGCCGCAGTGGACATCCCACCCCCTCATAGAGTCGTTCCCTATATGAGTGGAGCCACTGGCATTCCCACCGGGAAGAAGTAGCAGAGTCCGGTAATCACGCCACCTGCCGGGTCCCCCCTAGACGTAATACCGTTGACGCTCCTGCCAAGTCTAGGACTGGTGGTCACCGTCCACACCTGTGAAGGGAGGAGGGACCTAAGGAGTTGGCCCACATGCACCAGCAGGTCAGCGAATTACATATTGAAATAGAGCGTCTCTCAAGGCGACGTGAAGGGGAGAAGAGCATAAGGGTGGATGCTACGCGGTACATGCCTCCTTATAACCACCGGTTGGAGAGGTCCCCTTTCGTCTTAGAGATTGCAGAATTGTGCTTAGCCCTTGACGAGCGCATGCCCACCAACCTACCCCATTATGACGGCACCACGGACCCAGTGGAACATTTGACTTACTATGAGAACATAGTGGGGGTAGCGACCAGAAACCTGTATGTATGGGTTCGCCTTTTCTCCACCACCCTCCACGGAATTTCCCTTTATGTGGTTTAAAAAGATGGAACCACAGTCCATCTCCTCATACGAAGAACTGGCAAATTAGTTCTTGAACCGTTTCACTGCCAAGATATCTACCAAGTTGTCCTATAACCACTTATATGGGATCGTCCAGAAGAAAGGAGAAACCCTACGGGCTTTCATGGAACGGTTCAACAATGAACTCCTTAAGGTGGAGGATGTGGGAGTTGAGTTCATAAGGCATGCGCTCTATCAAGCTCTGAAGAATGAGAGCTGCACAGAGGCTATCATCATGCAGGCCCCCCGAACTATTGCCGGCATCCAACAGCTCGCCTTAAAGTATATGGAGGTGGAGGAGCTCAACTTGATAAAGCATTCTCCTAAGGCAAAAAATGAAGGGAGCACCAAGCCCCAGAAGGAAAAATTGAGGAGCAAGGAGAAGAAAGAGCCCACTAGGAAGTACAAGGATTATGCCACCCTCTCTAAGACCCCGATAGAAATCTTCACTCATTTACGACTCCAAAAAGGCTACCCGAAGGGTGGAGAGCTAGGAAAAGCTAAAAGTATTGTGCTTACCACAGACTATATGGGCACAATACGGAGGATTGTTATACTCTGCAGGATGAGATCGAGACCTTGATCCATGGCAGGAAGCTTCAAGAGTTCGTTAAAAAACTAGAGTATTACAACATTCAAGCCTCCCTGGTCCATTGAGAAAAGTCGAGGTCCCCCAGGAAGCAAAGCCCCCCAAAACACCCAGAATCCTCGAAGAAGGTGGGGAGGAGACTGATGAGTGGCGATCACCACACCAAAGGCATGATCCTTATGATCGCCGGGGGGCCAGCGGGGGGCGACACCCAGTCCTCACACAAAAGAGTGGGCAGGAAGCTCCGGTATGACTGGTTTGCCCTCGAGTATTTGGGTCGCCTTAAATTGGTCAACATGATCGAGGGATGCTCAATAGAGTTCAACGAGAATAACAGGATCCTAATGCAGAGCCTGGAAGGTCTGGTCGAGCAACCTGATTATCCGATGGTGGTGACGACGGATGTGGCTAAATTTGCCGTCACCAAAACATTGATTTTCAATGGCAGCTCGGCTAATGTCCGGTTCTACTCAACATTAGGGAAGATGGGAATGGGCAAGATAGATATGGAGCCGGTGCGGATGCTCTTGGTACGCTTCGGGGGGTCCCAAATCACCCCCCGGGGCAGATCAAGTTGCCGATGTCCCTTGGCCAAGAGCCGACCAGCAGGACTCTAATGGTAAATTATTTGGTCGTAGACGCCCTATTTGCCTACAACATGATTTTGGGCTATTCGGTGCTCAACATATTTAGGGCGGTGGTGTCAATGTACCACCTTATGATGAAATTCCCCACTGAAGCTGGGATCAGGCAGGCACGATGTGATGTCATCGACGCATGGACCTGTTACTCGGTGTCACTATGAATAAAGCCTAGGTCCAGGAAGAGGAGTCCCCCGAAGTAGGCCCTGATAGCGATTCTAAAGGACCAGTAGGGATGTCCTCGAAAAATAGAAAACTCGAGGACAACAAGATCGAGCCTACTAGAGAATCTAAGGCTATCGAGCTAGAATCGGGGAACCCCAAGAAGACTACCAAGATTGGAGCACAACTTGACAAGGCCAAGGAGGTGATGCTCATCCAGTTCCTTCGAGAGAACAAGGCCGTATTTGCATGGCAGGCCTCGAATTTCCCCAGGATTAGTCCCGAGGTTATCGTGCACCACTTAAACATCGATCCGACCTTCAAGCCTGTCAAACAAAAGAAGAGAGTTTTCGAGGCTAAAAGGAACAAAATAATAGAGGGAGAAGTAAACAAATTGTTTCAAGTCGGGTATATCATGCCAATACACTTCCCCAAATGGCTATGCAACATTGTAGTGGTCCCCAAGGGGTAGGATGAATGGAGAATGTGCAATGACTTCACAGATCTCAACAAGGCGTGCCCAAAGGAACCCTACCCGCTCCCTCGAACTGATCAGCTTGTGGATTCAACGACAGGCTGTGAAATGATGAGTATGATGGATGCTTATCAGGGATACTAACAAATCTCAATGGCCCCAGAAGACCAGCCCAAAACCCCATTCGTGGTGGAGATGGGGTGCACTGCTTTTTGGTCATGCCTTTTGGACTTAAGAACGCGGGGGCGACTTACCCACCAAACCCGATCAATAGAGTATGCATGGGCTGCATATCCATATCTCCTAAGTTCATTTTTCGAAGAGTGGAGTAAAAGAGAACATTAGCTAAACTTCTACTATTGACCAAAGTTCGCATCACAGTGAAATTTGACACGTCTATTGTGATCACCATCAGGACATCGGGCAACTCATCCCCTCCCCATAGGTGAGTTACATCATTAATATCCTTATCACTAAATACAATGGCGTTGGACTCGATGTTATTGAGTTGGAGGGTTTGTTCGTCTTTTTTCTGATTTGACCACTCTTGGTCCAGCTTTCTTGAGGTACACTTCCTGCTCGATCTTGAATCTCCCCTGTTCGGGCCTCTGGTAATGGTGTGGATGACCCTCCTCATTAGGAGGTTATTCTCAATTGGGTCCTCATCGCTTCTTCTTGAGGGAGAGCCTTTATGGCTCAATTGGAAGGATCATCGTGGCTGGGACCTTTCCTATTGGATAGGGATCTCAAGATGATTGGCTACAAATTCCTTTAGAAGGCCCTTTCAGATGAGCCGTTCAATCTCATTTTGAAAGGCGTGACAGTTATTAGTGACATGCATGTATTGCTATGGAAAGTGCAATACTTCCCTGACTTTTTGTCTCGCTCCCCCTCTAGGATTTTGTTTGGTGTCTTCAACAATTTTTGGTGGATGACCAAGAAGATATGGCTTCGAGGGGCATTTAGAGGCGTGTGGTTGGAGTATCGTTTGATCGAAGAATCTTTCCTCTTCTTATGGTCTTTCTCCTTCTTGTAGCTTCCTTTTTTTTTTCCTTTCCTTGGAGTCCTCCTCCTTCTTGTGGCTTCCTTTTTCTTTCCTTTCCTTGGAGTCCTTCTTTTTCTTGTGGTTCCCTTTTTCTTTCCTTTCCTTGGAGTCCTTCTTGCCCCCATGTTTGATGTGGTGCATCTCCTCTGAGATCATGAAGTTAGAGGTCAAAGTTTGAAGTTCCCTCATGGATCAAGGGGGCTTGAGAATGAGAGCCTTGGCACACTCGTCATGCCAGAGGGCAATGTAGAGGGCGAAATTGACGGAGTCTATTATGGGATCATCGACCATGAGGACCTCATTGTTAAAACTGGTCATGAAGTCATGAAGCGACTCTCCTTCTTGTTGGCGAACCCTATGGAGGTGTGTGTGGGGAAGCTTGGTATCTTTCTTGGTGGTGAAATGGTGTAGGAACGATCAGCCAACTCATCAAAGGATTGGATAAAACCCAGCTGAAGTCAAGCAAAGACATTGTGGCAAAAAATTTGGCGGTCATCCCGTTCAAGAGCCTATGGATGTCTATGGTATTTTCAAACTGGAGTAGGTGATCTTCCAGGTTGGTGCTCCCATTAATGGGGGTGATTGATTGGGACTTGGTCTTCAAGGCTAATTTTTTCTTTGAGGATATAGTGGGCAAAGGCCATTTGCCTTCGACCATAGTAATGATCGGCTGGGGGCCTCCGCCTGTCATATGGTTTGACCGTGTCTTTGGGGTGTTCCAGTTTGCCGATCTTCTTAGTGAGTTGGTAGAGCTTGTTCTTCATTGTTCGAGTTCCCCTAGAGCCAGATCAGCTACAAAATTCCCCAAGAAACCCAAACTCAGGTACTGGAGATGGGGAACTTTGCCATGGTGGCCCGACCCGGCATTTTCTTCAAAATGCGACAATCGATAGCTTGCGGCTTGACTAGAGTTTTGGTGCGATGGTATATGTTGGACCACTAGGGTCATGACCGAGTTAGAGCGTAGTGGTTCTCGGACTACACTGTCCTTGTAGATTTATCATCCTACGAAATCCCTCAATCTCTCGAGGGGAATTGTAATCTTTTCCTCTATGTTCAGTCAAGGCTCACCAGTGTGCCCTGGAGGGGTACTAGCATTGCTTCGCTCATTGTTAGTGACAGGTGTCGAGGTAGTAACGTGTGGTCAAGACAAACCTACCAAATTGACCTATGGTGGTGAAGGATTTGCGATGAGAGGGGGGTGGAAGATCATCAATTCAGTGCTGGTCCTCTCCAGCCGCTTGGGTACTTCGTGCACCAGAAGGGTTTCTCTTAGCTGTCACCATATTACTTCATTGGGTGCAGAAAGGTTTCCCAATAGATAGCACAAAAATTGATGCAGGTCAAATTTGGGAGTGATTAGACGACTCAACTGCTCCGGTCGAATGTAAGGTAATAGGAATTTGATTGGGAAGATCAGAAGTTACAACAAGGGAAAGGCAACGTGAGCTAGCTGAGATGGGCCTTGGCTAAGACCCTCCGATGGTTAAGTCAGTGAATGAATTGAGTAGGGATTTGAGAAGTGTAAGTATATAGAATGTAATTAGTACTCTTACCATAAATGCAGGGGTATTTATAGTGTGTCCATGTAA
Source organism: Petrea volubilis (assembly GCA_026212405.1). Taxonomy (NCBI): domain Eukaryota; kingdom Viridiplantae; phylum Streptophyta; class Magnoliopsida; order Lamiales; family Verbenaceae; genus Petrea; species Petrea volubilis. The sequence goes on from JAOWBU010000066.1 coordinate 61,573, forward strand.
ATCTTCCCCTATGGGGACCTTAGGCTTAATAGGCCATGATGTGATGATGTGGAATGACCCATAAGCCTAAAAGTTGGGTCTAGTGGTATTAGTTAGCTCTTAATTAATGAGGTATGGGATTAGGTAGTTACCCCGCACCTTGAGTTGGTTGAACATTTAATGCCAGTAGGGGTTGATAGGATGCGACATGGATCCAATCGAAATGTAACATGTTTGAGCAACTCAACCTCAACCGCACAACTTGACCGTGACACCTGACCCCAACTCAAATGAATCAAATTGAACAATTACGATTGAAAACCTATTTATGGGCCAGTCAAACTGACTCCTTTCCTTTTTTATTAGATTTTAGGATAACACGTGGCACGAGTAGGGTGAGCAGGAATGTTCCACGTCACATACCAAGTATCAATTTTGCAAGGTCCTTTATCTATGTGAGCATGCTTCTTATGCCACCATAAAGTGGTTGTACCAGTCAGGTTATGGTGTGTACCTTCAATGCTTCGTCTATGATGTTGAGCACCTCAAAGTATATCTCCATTGTGCACAAAAACTTTTCCATCTCTTCGCATCCCACTTTCTATCAAACCCTTTTTTGATTTGAAATAATCCACACTAGAATTAGTACCTCTGCTAGCGGTGGTTTGTACAAGACCAACTCTTTATGCAAATTTTTGATGCTAGCTTGCATAGCTTGGAGGACATCCATCACTTTAGTTTCCAAGCATGCAAAGTAATCCTCCATCAAGCTCTTTGAACCGAGTTGCCTAAGAACATGGTCCTCTTCAATGAGCTAAACTTAGATGATATGTTTGGGGTTTGTGGAGGATTGCTCTTTACTCTTCGGCCATACTCGTATCCAGCTTGTTTCCTACCATTATGTTATTTTCACTGTTGGAAAATTTCCGAACCATTGTAATTAGGTCCTAAATAGGTTTTCCTTATTTGGTCCTAATTAGTTTTTCCTTTCAAGACTAGGATTAGATTTTCCTTTCGAGACTAGGTTCTCTTGTATAAATAACTGTTGTAATAGTCTTGTAAATTAACTTAATATACAGATTTTTGAGTTCTTTTTACATGGTATCAGAGCCATTTAAAATAAGTTCCTAGGGTTAAGCTTGGATTGAGCTTTCCTATCAAGAATAGTACCTTTTCCAGTACATTTGTTTCTCACCACCACCATGGAATGCTGCGGAATGTGATCTTCAGCCGAATTTTTTTTTTCCGACGATCTGCTGAGCGGCACATAGATCTCACACGCCGGAAGAAATTTTTTCCCAATGTACACGCGCCGGCGTGTGGGGACACGTGCGCCGGCGTACGGTGTTTGGACTTGACTTTTCGACGTCGACTCGAAGTTTTTGGTCAGTTTCTGGTGTTGGTACAGTCATCCAACGACTGTATAGTGTGTGTTCTTTGGATTCGTGGTAAAATCAAAGTACCTTTGCCCATTTCTTTCTTGGTTCTGTCTGTTGTTTATTGTGTAGAATCAAACTATGACTAATAATAATAGAAAGGAACATACAATGGATAATAGCATTCACAATTCAACAAGTGAAATGCAACAGGTCCAAGCAGCTTATAGATTGAATGGTAAGAATTATTTGAAGTGGTTTCAATTCAACAAAGACATTTTATGATGTAATTTTTGCAAAAAAACTAGACATACAAGAGAGAGGTGTTGGAAGCTTCATGAAAAGCCTCAAAATATGAAGGGAGGACAATCAAAAGGGCACGAGCAGGCACACGTTGTAACTATGAATATGAAAAATACGAGTTCCCATGTTCACAGCTTCAATAGTGAGGAAATAGAAAAGTTGAGGGGCCTATTGGAGACATTACACAAACAAAAAGCACAATCTTCAATAGGTACTAGTGTCATGGTATTGTCAGGTATTCCTTCTCACCTCATCCCTATTTCCTTTTCGCATTCATTTAATACTTCAAATACTGTCTTTCCCAACTCTTGGGTCATTGACTCAGGAGCCACTGATCATATGACCATCTCCTCACATCAATTCATCTCATATACTCCTTGTGCAAGCAATAGAAAAATCACTACAGTCGTGGATCAGCTACAACTGTAGCTGGACAAGGAGATGTGTATTTGAGTGAATCCCTTACTTTGAAAAATGTTCTTCATGTCCCAAAATTGTGTACCAATCTTATTTTCATCCATAAGTTAACTACTGATTCAAATTGCAATGTGTTTTTCTACCCACGTCACTATGTATTTCAAGAAAGGAACACGAATAGGATGATTGGGTGTGCTGAGGAAAGGAATGGTCTCTATCATCTTAATGAACCAAGCAGTGGACAAAATATAATTCAGAGTTTGTCACCCATTGCTTGTCTTTCTCATGTTTTAGACTCTAGGAAAAATAAGATTTGACTTCAATATCGTAGACTGTGACATCCATCGTTTAATGTTTTAAAAGTGATGTTTCCTTCTTTATTTAAAGGAGTACCTATTGAACAATTTCATTGTGATGTTTGTGAATTGGCCAAACACAAACGTGCCTTTTTTCCCATTACTAATAATAGATCTTTGACTCCTTTTGATCTTATTCATAGCGATATTTGGGGGCTATCTACTGTTGTTAATATTTCAGGGGCTAGATTGTTTGTATCCTTTATTGATGATTGCACTAGGGTTTCTTGGATCTTCCTCTTGAAAAATAAATCTGATGTGAGTTGTATTTTTCCTATTTTTTATGGCATGATCAAAACTCAGTTTGGGGTTGGGACTAAAAGGTTTCGATCTGATAATGCAAAAGACTTTTTTAATCAGAACTTATCCTCTTTTTTTGAAAAACAAGGCATTATATATGAATCCTCTTGTGTCTACACTCCACAACAAAATGGGGTGGCAGAACGGAAAAATGGTCATCTTCTTGCTATCACAAGAGCTTTTTTGTTTCAAAATAATGTTTCAAAACATTTTTGGGGAGAACCAGTGTTAACTGCAACTCACATCATAAATACACTTTCAACAAAAGTTTTTGATTTTAAAAGTCCTATGCAAGTTCTCTCTCAATTTTTCCCTACTTATCCAATATCTAATAATTTAACCCTTAGAATTTTTGGATGTGTATCTTTTGTTCATGTGCATTCTTCAAATAGGAATAAACTCGACCCAAGAGCTCAAAAGTGTGTTTTCATTGGTTACTCATCTACTCAAAAAGGTTATAAGTGTTATCATCCTCCTACTCGAAGGTTGTTTGTAACTGCTAATGTCACTTTTGTTGAATAGGAACCATACTTTAGCAAACCTTATTCACTAGAGGAAAGTAATATGAGTAGCAATGAGGATAGAAACTTCTTTCTCTTTGAATTGCCAAATACTAGTCCTAGGCCTGTCAGTCCAAACAGTCAACCCATAAGTATCCCTCTTGAGTCTACGTCTGAGTTAGAACCATTGTCAACAGCGGGAGAGGAAACTCAAAATTCTATCCGTCCATTGCAGGTTTATTCAAGAAGAGAGAAACCATTACCTACAACTGAGAGCCCCCCCCCCCCCATCATCTGAATCTACTTCTATTGTATTAGTAAGTCCTTTCTCCTTTGATGATTTGAATGTTCCTATTGCTCTTAGGAAAGGAACAAGAACATGTACTAAACATCCCCTCAATTTGTATGTCTCTTATTCTTCTTTATCTCATAACCATAAAGCCTTTCTTAATAATCTCCATGCTATGCCAATTCCAAAGACATTATCTGAGGCACTAGGGAATGAAAATTGGAAAAAAGCTATGCAGGTTGAGATGGATGTACTTGAGAGAAGAACAACCCTTGGGATCTAGTTAGCCTACCCGATGGGAAGAAGCCAGTTGGATGTCGGTGGGTGTTCACTGTGAAATGTAATTCCGATGCCACCTTAGAACGGTACAGACATAGATTATGCGGGTTCTCCTGTTGATAGATGGTCTACTTCTGAGTACTGTACCTTCTTAGGAGGTAATCTTCTGACTTGGGGGAGCAAGAAACAGAATGTCGTTGCCAGGTCTAGCGCAGAAGCTGAGTTCAGGTCTAGGGCACTTGGAATTTGTGAATTTTTATGGTTGAAGATAATCTTGGATGATCTTAGAATTACATGGGAAGGTCCAATGAAACTTTATCGTGATAACAAGTCAGCTATTAATATTGCTCACAATCCAGTACAACACGACCATACAAAATATATTGAAGTTGACAGACATTTTATTAAAGAAAAACTTGACAGCGGTTTAATTTGTACTCCTTTTGTTTCAACTAGTGACTAACTTGCCGACGTGCTTACTAAAGGCTTATCTGGAACAACGTTTCAACAATTAATCTGCAAGCTTGGAATGGATGATATCCATTTACCGGCTTGAAGGGGAGTGTTGGAAAATTTCTGACCTATTGTAATTAGGTCCTAATTAGGTTTTCCTTATTTGGTCCTAATTAGTTTTTCCTTTTCAAGACTAGGATTAGGTTTTACTTTCGAGACCATGTTTCTCTTGTATAAATAATTGTAGTAACAGCCTTGTAAATTAACTCAATATACAGATTTTTGAGTTCTTTTTACATTCACATCACAAGCCCAATCTAAAATTGATACCACTTGATGCGGCTTTAGCTCTTTATCCGCCCTTGTCGGCATTAGATAAGTCATCATCTGTCATGCTTTTGGGTGAGAAGATGGTACTAGAAATGATTAAGAAGGTAAATGAACAAAGAATGAAGTTGACAAGAAATATTGGAAAGGAGATCTTTATTCACTCACTTTCCAACTTATTTTGGAACTTGATTCCTAACTTAGACATCTTGTAAGTAAGGCCACTCACCTATTTATAGGTTCCCACCTCTATTTATAGGTTTCTACATCCTCAATAGAGATTGGAGCTTGATTTGATCCAACGGTTAGGAGAGTTTATTTATAACTATCCACTATGTTCCTACACTTTCTACAATCTTCCAAGACATTATATACTTATCTATAACATTCTAGACAAGCCTATACTATTCTATAGTGGCCTAGAATATTCTAGACTCTTTCCAAATCTTGTTGGGTCTTCTAGGTTCGCATAGGGTCTTTTAGAATCTTCTAAATTCTTCTAGAGTCTTCTGGAATGTTGTGGAAATTCTAGAATCTCCAAATTTCTTCTTTACTTACACTTTAAAACCCAAGGATGCCTTCTAATTGAACCTCTAAATTTTGTGTTCACATTAAACGTCATCTTACAAGTCATGATCAAAGGTTAGAGTTATGGTCTATGGCAATCAACTCTTGATCCATCGGGGGAAGGAAAAACGATGGCAGATTTAGAATTTTCTATTTCTAAAGAGGATGGCATGGTTAACAAGATTGAGATAGATCAGCCGAAAGAGGGAAAGGGCGAGAACCTGTGTTGGGCCATAATAAGTAGGAATGTTCGGTAAGTTGTAGTGCATCACAACCAGAATGAAGTAATTCGAAGCTCTTTGTTCAGTACTTCCACAAAAATATCTGAGAAAGACAGTCTTGCTCATAGTTGAATTTCTAAGGAAGCACCTCCAAGGGCCATCACAAGAGAGTAAGTCAAACACACTTTTGAAAAAGAGCGGACCATGGGAGCCTAGACCATCCCTCTTTCATGGTGGGCCTCAAAACATTAAAGAATACTTGAAATGACAGACCCTTAATGCTCTAGCCTACGTAAGTGTGAATGAGTGGGAACTAAGCCGATTGAATCACACAAAACAACCATTGATGAAGAGCACGAGGACAAGCAACTTGGTGAAAATCTTGGGCTCTCAGTCATTGGTGCAATTCTCTCTCCCACCAAGTGGCAGGAAAGATAGAAGTGCCACCAAAGATGACAAAAACTGCAATAATTGTAATTGAGGGCTAACAAAGTGGGGTGTCACAATCTTAAGCTTGGAAAAAGATCATGTTGATGTATGTTGACATGAAGATTAATGGCAAATCTATATAAGCCACGGTCAACATAGGCACAAAACACAAGCCAAGCTTCTAAGCAGGGAAACTCTGGTTTGGTTTCGATTAAGGGGTTGGTCGAGTGATGGCGATTATCTCAATTGCTCGACCCATTTGTTGAGTGCCCAAGTTTCTCTGCATGAAGGTTGGTTAATGTGCAGGTAGGACTAACTTTTCAACTGTTACAAGATGCCACACTTTAACTCCCTAATGATGATGGGGAGCAAACCTTGTGTCATCCCAAAATTAACTGGAATGGTGGGGCAGAAGAACCTTGTGGCCCTACCATTTTAGAATGGTTGTGAGAAGAATGAGCCATATTTTTTGTTCATTCATGAATTTGAAGAAATGGAAGAAACATTTGGGTCAATCGCCGACGTAGTGATGCTAACAGAGTTCAAAGAATTACTAAGTGAAGAGCCACCTCAAAGGCTACCACCAAACAGAGCACTAGATGTAAGAATTTAGCTTCGCATTGGAATATAGCGTCGGCTTGCATAAACATGCAGTAGATTCCCTAAGCTAGATGACGGACTTTGTAACATCCATCTTGTGTGGATGAACTAATACAATCAAGGTGGCACTAGATAATCGTACAAAGTACCACACCTCAACAAGTACTTGATATGTTCACTCCAGTTTAAAATAAATGTTCATTAGCAATCACTTTGGCGGAAGCTTCTTCACGTACAATATGAAAATTAGAATTATTTCTAAAAAAACATGCTGCAACAAAGTACGATGTCTTAGTAAGGCCACGTATACATATATATAGCATAGCTCAACAATAAAAGTTATCCATGAAATTCGTTTTTGGTGGATGATTTACATCAAGATTATTATAGTAATAGTTATTGGGGCACTTGGGTTTTGGCAAGATCTTATTAACATTGATGGTTAAATCGAGGAAAGAAGTAAAATATATATTTTTTGGAGTGTTTATATTCTTTAAGATATGCTTAAACATGTTGTGATGAGTTGTGAAGGTTTGAAGATCTAAAGCAAAGATTTAGAAATTTCTGTTCCGAGTTAGCAAATTGGGCGATAGGGTAGTTTGTAGCCCATTTTGAAATTGATTTTTGAATATTAGGTACATATGTTATAGTTACTAGACATAGTGTCAATTATGAAGAGTTTGTAAGGTTCAAGAATTACTGAATTTGGCCAATTATTGAAGGAGATACGAAAGCTCGAAGACTGTTCTTTAGAGATAAAAATCTAGAAATTTTTAGGGGTATCAAATGGGTACCGGGCAGCCATGTGTAATGGATTCTATATCAGTACAAACCTAGTATAGCTCCAAAATTAGTGTATCATGAAATTTCATTCTACAAGTTTGCTTTATGTATAAACCCTTTCTTGATCTACCTTTAATAACTTTTTGAAGATTTGCACAAAAACTTTGTTAATCTACTTTTAGTACCATTTGGAAGTACATTCTTCAAACTTTCTAGGGATACAATGTTTTTCCATTTGAATACACAAGAGTGATGGTGATGGAAGCTGAGTTAGATATAGGAAAATGTTGAGGATTTTGCACAAGCTGAGTTTACTCCGGATACACTTCCGGGTAGCTCACTTTCATTGCTTGTTGAAAAGTTGTGGCCATAAACAGTCATTGGACTAATCAACGCATCGCCATAATAAATTTCCCACCTCAATCGGATCAAACCATCATGAGTACACAACTTGTACATGCACAAAAGAATTATCTATTTTATGAGAAGAGCAATGCAAATAGGTGCATGTTGTAAAACATCTTCAAGTCGACATTACTATGGGAGAAGTGGTGACGTGGTAGGGATCCATGTTAGATATCTTAAAATTAGATTGAAATATACGTGCATCATCCAATGACAAATTGTGATGGGAAACCAAGTAGGTAGAAAATACATTGCAAGAGGATCCACAAGGAATATGAGTTCCATGGAAGCTACAGAGGACAACAAGAGCAGAACTTGGATGCAAAATAACTTCAAAGACTAACAACATAGAGACATGCAAAATAACCTCAAAGACTACCAATATAGACACAAGCAAAATTTGTATTGTTGAGTGCATGACCTTTAAGAAGGCATAACTTTACGGTCAGATGTCCGTTTGGGCATTATGACCACTCGTTTTGAGTGCATGACCACCCGTGTAGCTGCAGTTTTCTTTTTCTTTTTTTCGTATAGGTTGCTTAAGGTCACTATTTCAAACCCGTCTTATATCACGAGGCTCCGATTTTTAACCCCAACTTGGTCCCATTTTGTTCTTTTTTGTTACCTACTATGCAGATTTATCCGATCATGATTGATACACACACACACGCATGCACGCACGCACAAATACTATTGTACGAATTCGGATTATCAAAACGTTTCACATGACACAACAATTTACTTAATTAGATTCTAATTTTTGAATCAATATTGTGGTTATGATCTGCATACATGGCCATTTAGGCGTTGACCTAAATAAACAACGAATTGAGTGGGGTTCCAT
>JAOWBU010000507.1:0-25000 GCA_026212405.1 Petrea volubilis
TTGGATGGCGATTGAACTCAGGCTGTAAATATCGAAATAATTGAGATATAGGCCATGATACTCTAATATATATATATATATATATATATATATATATATATATTTCTTAAACAAGTAACACAATATGCACAATGTGGCAGCCCTTTTGTGAATGGAAGTTGGAATCTGACTTTGTTAAGTGGAAATGAGATGGGAATGTTGGCCTAAATGCTTAAGTATTTGTGCTGCTTTGCTCACTCGATTCTAGCCATCATTCCCCGTTTCTGTGTCCAATCTAGAGGCATATCAATATATATATATATATATATATAGAGAGAGAGAGAGAGAGAGAGAGTTAAGGTGAAATAGACCCTTGATTTGAATCTAGTATTTCATTTTCTCAAGATTAAGAGGAATTTATGCTCAAGAATATTTGATTAACTGACTCTGTATATATACACGTTGTGTCACGTGTGTATCATAGCACCCAATATATTATACCAAGTTATTAGATGAATGCAGTGTGTTGAAAAGTGATTATCATTTCATTTAATGAGATGAATTAAAAAAAAAATAATCAAACTGAATCAAACAAACACATGATGTCGTCCAGTCACCCAATGCATTGTACCATATACAACATCTACAAAACCGTATCTATATGTACATAGACGAATATTTTAGCAAGTTATTTCATATTTGATTATGAAGTACCATATGTTTGATAATAATATAACCCGTGTATTAGATATGCTTCTATATGTAGGCATCATGTTAGTGTGATTGTGAGATGGATCCATATATAGATATATTTAGTTGTGCAAACACACACACACACACACACACACACACACACACACATATATATATATATATATATTTAATTTATACATTTATATAGACACATCTAACAAAGTGTTCAATTATTGAATTTTAAAGATTATATTCTAGTATCCTTCTCGTATTTTTCTTCTGATTTTAGCATGACTAGTGCATGGAGCCAACAATTTGCAGCCTATAATATCCCTATGAAAAAATCAAATAATTGCACATACATTTCATGGTGCACATAGGCCAATATTTAATTTTTGTTTAACAATGATCCCCTTCGCAATCACACCATATGGAAATAAATAATTTTTTTATGATGGATAACTTTTATACCCAAAATTGAATGACTTAGCTTTGCATTATGGAAAAATATGCAAATTTGAATCGAAATTGTCCTCATCATTTAGGAATAATATTCAAATAATTCAAAATTTTGTGGTTCTTGTTTTGCGGGTTAATTAATTCGAATTTAATATTAATCAAAAAAAACCTATTTTTCGAACCGTTCAATTTGACCACGTGGCACCATCCCAACAGTCCAATTCCTACCACAAAATTTGTGAGTGGGATTCTGAATCAGACGTCAGCAAATTCATGTTTGAAGAAATAGACAGAAATTATTCAAAGTGGACATACATATATATATGGAAACCACTATCACCAAATACCCAATATTGAAGTTTTTTTATATTCATCAAATTCTCTTGGGACATTCTTAACTTACACGAAACGTTACAAGCTAATTTACTCAAAAAGGACAAAAAAAACCAAAAAAAAAAAAAAAAAAGGAAAAAGTGGTGAAGCTAAAATGACCAAAATACCCCTGATCCTCTGTTTTCTTTAATTTTCTCTTCCCCGGTGCTATTTTGACTTTTCCAAATTTGCCCTCTCATTCTCCTCAAACTTTTTTATGCTTTTGGGGCCTCCAAGGCTAACATGGGAGGGTGTGGTATGGGGGCACTGATGGCAACTGCTGGAACAGACATTCTATTCTCTTCATGAATTCTATAAACTTCAACACCATTATTATTTGCTTCAATATCTTCAATTATAGTCGCATTTCGATTGTTCCCTGCTGTGCCATTTTTAACTGGCTCAAGAATAATTTCCTCTGCTGCTTTCTCCTTGTATTCCTTGTATTTGCCCCACAAAACTGAGTATAGTCCAATCACAATCAACACTGCCCCAATTACCCTGTATTCAAAATTTACCAAAAAAAAAAAAAAATCAATTTAGTTGGCTAATAAATTCTTGATAAATCTTGCTAAAGTTTATATATACATATATATGTATTTATATCGATATATATGAATTAGAAAATTACCCTCCAACGTATATTTTTTCGGCCAAGATGAAGGACCCCATGATGGCCACAATGATCATCATTAATGGGCTGAAGGCAGTAACAAAAACAGGCCCTCTTTTTTGCATGACTAGACCTTGCACATAGTATGCAATGCTTGATGAAACGATACCCTGTAACATATCACAATTGAATGGTTTTACTCTTACTTTTGGGGAACGAAATCATAACTTCATAAAATATAAAGGGTAATTTTGTCATTTTGACCGAGAAATCGAACTTACAGCATAGGCAGCAGCTAAGAGGTTCATGTCAAAGCCAATGGCCCACGCATGTGGCTTGTGCTCCATCACAAATGTGACAGCAATAGATTGCAAAGTCCCCATGAAGCACACAAGTGCTGTCAGTGAAAGCTGGGCTGTGTACTTCCTCAGTGTGATAGCCTGATGATCAATACACAAGATCCAAGAAAATCATCAACATGAATGTCAGCAGATCATGGCAGCAAGAGTACCACTCTGTCTTTTACAATACCCTTCATGCATTTAAGTCGTCTTTAAAAAAAAGATTCTGTTGCGCACCTGAAGGATGAAGAAAGAGGCCCAGGCAAGGGTGGCAATGATGAGGAGAATGGAGCCCTTGACCCAGTCCTTGTCAGTGTCTGTTTGAGTTGTGTCAGCTGGAACATAGGTTTTCTTAGGATGAATATAATTGGACCATACCATGTTGACAACATGGCCTTTGTACAAGGTCATCAACATGGCTCCAGCCACTGTCACTATTGTTCCCACCACCTTTGCTTGGCACCTTAATTTCTTTATGTCCACCTTCTCCATCCTGTAAAACATAGTCAAATAGTTAATTAATCGCCAAGAATTTGATTTTCTAGTTTTCACTTTTTTGGTGGGTGTCAGGGCAGAGCCCACAAATTTTAATTTGGAGGGTCGAGATTAATTTTTTTATTATTAATTATTTGAGCAAGGACGACTCTAGCTACCTGCATAGGACTGCCATAACAAACGTCATGGCAGGAAGCATGTTGCTCATTGCACATGAGAAAGTTGGTGAAGTGAATTTCAGCCCAGCATAGTAGAAGTTCTGATCAATCACAGGCCTGTCAAGTAAATTAATCCCAAAACTTGAGGTATTTTGTGACAATCTCACGGAACTATATATGTTTCAAGAAAATAATAAACACACTCACCCAAGAAGCCCCAGCACAAAGAGCTGCAAGAAGATTGTGAAAGTAATCTTTGGCCTCACTTTCCTGTCATGACACAACATAAGGCAAATTTACCATAAATTTCTTGAGTATAAGATCTTGAGTATAAGATCATATACATATACATACATACATACATATATATATATATGTCTGTGTGTGTGTGTCTGTGAATTTTACCTTTCGAGCACGAGAGCGAAGGGGGCAATGGCAGCAGTGGCAAAGGCATGTCTGTAGACCACTAACACATAGTGGCTCATGCCTCTATTAAGAGAAACTTTGGTAATAATATTCATTCCCGCATACCCAAATTGCAATGAGATCATTGCTATATAAGGCTTAGACTTCTCAAAAAAATTCCCAAGGCATCCTTTTCCTTCCATTTTTTCTTTTAATTTTTTTTTTCTTCTCACTTAAAAACAAGAATTTCTTGAAATTTGTAGAATAGAGAGGTGGTTTTGTTAGAGAGGAGAAACACTTGAAAGAGCTTGTGTTTGTCCTAAGGAACAAAGGCCTCAAAATGAGTTATTTATAGGCACTTTCTTGTGGGGGTGGGGTGGGATGGGGGGAGGAGAACTATTACATGAGGTGGATCTAATTGAATATTCTCGTTGGTTTTGTGAGTATGTATCCGTAGACGGGTGATGTGAAGTCCACGTGGCGCCGATCTGAATGAATAAAAGTTGGGTGGGGTCCATGTGCTTTTTTTGTTTAAATCATAATGGCCATTGGCCGTCTGATTTGAGATCAAGCCAAACAAAGGTGATTTTAGTGGGGGCTGATGCAATGGGAGGACCACTGTAGTTTGTGGTGGGGTAGCGTAAATCGTCAGCCCCGATGCGGCACTCCGACGCCGTTGCTCCGCCGTGTGCGGCGGTGGCGCTTGGCTTAAATGCCAATGGCCTAATTCTTATGTGCGTGGCATACAAATTGCTCAGTTATTAAACTTAGCACGCTAACAAACTTGTAATGCCCTGTTCTATATTAGATGAATATATTGAAAAGTGAATTTCTTTGGAGTTTGGGTTATAAACTTAGTGATTTCTTACAGGCATGTTATCCCAATTTCATGCTCTATTTAATCGGATAGGATCCTTTACTTCAAAATTGCTTTGTCTCTTATTTCATAATTCATATTCATATTATGTGTATAAAATTATTTTTCTTAATTATATTTGTTTTGGATCTTTACACTTGATGTATATCCATAGATTGTAATAGAAGATGAAATACAATTTGAAATAACTGACCCTATGTACTCTTTAGTGGGTTCTTGAATAACTCGCATTCAACAGACTCACAGACTTAGTAAACAATGAAATTTCTTTTTTCCTATGCGGTGGATCGCACAAGTAAATTGAACTAAATCAAGAAATGTCCCAAAACCCTTTTGGATTTATCCTTTCAGGCTTTTGTAAATTTCCCTGATTAAATTTAGCCATATTCATCAGGGTTGATAAAAAGGAGCAAATATTTTTTGATCAATACAAGGAGCAAATTTAATTACTTAAATTCCCTATATATATCATACTTTATGTCCTATCGAAAAGTTTCATGAATGGCTCATTAAAAACAATCATAAACGAAACGAAGTTGGCATGTACAGTTGTTCCTTGTCAAATTTATATAAGCCCTAAGCATCATACGTATATTTATTAGAATATAATAGGTTTTTTGCTTTTTTAATAACAACAAATTATCTAGTTAATTAATACATCTAACTATAATCTCATTCTCCAAAATTAAATTTTCTTTTATTCAAACCCTTACAGTATATGTGTTATACAGATATATTAGGACCAAATACCAATTGGTCTAGTAGAATGATTAGCTAGATTCCTTAATCGACGTCCAGAGTTCAAATCCTGGTATTGTAAATGAAACAATTGGGTTGGGAAGGATTGCCCCCATAATAGGCCTCTGCAATACCCGATCCAGATTAGTCAGCCAATGAGTCAGAATCGGGTGGTTTAGACCAATATATATATATATATATATATATATATATATAGATTAGGCAAAGTAGCAATAGGAAGAGAATGTAAACATGTTATTAACTCAATATTTTTAATAGAAAATCATGATTCACCCGTTTTTCAAGCTTTTGATTGCTTATATTAATCGGTTTCGGTTTTTTGATTCCTCATCTGGGGTAGGTATGACTTTGCATGCAGATTATTTGCTTAATTTCCATTAGTTTGTGGGCACAATGTCCACTTTAGAAAGCTAACAACGTAACTTTGCATCTTGCTTTATTTAATTAATTAATTAGGAGAATGTTAGTGCGTGTGCTGTGTGTTTTTCGGTGTGTAAATTTCTCTTCGATGCTGCCACACAAATAAAACGTATCGATTCTTGAATATCGAAAAGTAGAGTAGGCTAATATTTGCAACATGTGATCAGAATCTTCACTATTTCTTCGATAACTTATTAAAAGCTAGATTTAATTTCAAGACCCACCACATTACCACAACAAATATATGTTATATCATTTTACACATATGGTCTGGTATTTTAAAAAATATCTCAATTATAAACTGATTGTGATATTTCACGCAAAATAGGTTAATAAGTGTCTTAATAATTTGTGCTGCCACTATAAACACAACAAAAATGCATACTTTTTACTGACAAACCAATTCATTGCGAATAAGCCTTTGTGATGAATTTCGTATATCAAACAAATATGTTAGTAAATTCGTGGTCACTGGTCATTTCTTTAAGTCTGTTTACATTGGATTCTTTCAATAATTCAGTACAAATACCTTGAATTCTGTGGTATAATCTCCCTATCACAATATTTCCATTAATGAAGAGATCAGTACTTTCTTGTAGTGTAAATGTCTAAATAGATTGAAGAGACACTTTATACGTTGTAATATTCATTTATAGTAACACTTTGTGATATTTTCACATTCAACTTTGGATAGTGATGGCTACGAGTACCACTCGGATATTAAAACATTCATGCAAGAGTTAACCGGAAATACGCAGTCCTTTAACTTTAGTGGTATGACGTATTTTGCTAGTCCTTTCACAAATTTATCAACTAATTGTGACATTTAATGTAAAGCAGCTTAAAAGAATCTCGATAATTTTTTGTCGCCACTATAGAATATTAAAATAAACTATCGGAGCACTTAATTGTTAGTCATTTTTCAGTATTTTAAAATTAAAAGTGTCGTAATATTCATAAATAGTGGCAATTTATGCTGTCTCAATGGCCAATATTAAATTATATTGATTGCGATGAGTACCCTTCGAATGCGAATATATTCGTGCAACAGTTAGCCGTATAATATGTAGCCCTTTTAATCGTATGACGTATTTTGCTAGAGTTGGCATGGCTTATCCGGATAATAATCTTTGCAGTTTTGTAATAAGATTTTAATGATCTCAAAAGTGTTAGCTGAGGATGCTAGATTCCTTTGTGCCGAGGTGATGGGAGCTGATTACACAATATTTGATACCAATATTATACGCTTCACAAATGGGAACAATGTATATTTTATCGATAGAGGGGAATTTCAATCTGCAATATTCCATAGATTAAATTCTTTGGTATCTAAAAAAAATTCAGTATTAATCACATCACTCTGTGACATATACCATTAGGGGTGGCAAATGGGCGGGTTGGGTTTATATGGATTGGGTTTGAAATGGGTTGGGTACAAAATGGGTTCAAGTATATGGGTTCAAGATGGGTTGGGTCTGGGTTGGGTTGGGTTGAACCCAAATGAATCCAAATTTCAAAACGAAAAAATATATATTTATTATAGTTGAAAGATTGTATCTATCATTATTTACTTTATTATTATTATTATTGCTACTACTTTGAAAAATATAAAAAATTTTAGCTACCAATTTAAATCGATTCCTATCATCAATTCAAATTTTTATTTCATTATTTGATTAGTTAAAAAATCAAAACGTTTCACACACACAGTTTCACACTGCACACACACACACACACATACACAGTTTCACACTGCACACACACACACACACTGTTTCACACACACACACATACACAGTTTCACACACACACACAGTTTCACACTGCACACATACACACACACACACACACACACACAGTTTCACACTGCACACATACACACACACACACAGTTTCACACACACACACACACACACACTGCACACACACACACACATTGCACACACAGTGTGTGAAACTGCACACACACACACACACTGCACACACAGTGTGTGAAACTGTGTGTGCAGTGCGTGTGTGTGTGTGTGAAATTGTGCAGCACACACACATGCACTGCACACACAGTTTCACACACTGTGTCTGCAGTGTGTGTGTGTGTGTGTGTGTGAAACAATGTGTGAAAGCACACACAGTTTCACACACTGTGTGTGTGTGTGTGCAGTGCATGTGTCTGTGTGAAACTGTGTGTTTCACACACTGTGTGTGTGTGTGCAGTGTGTGTGTGTGAAAATGTGTGTGCAGTGTGTGTGTGTGTGTGTGTGTGTGAAAATGTGTGTGCAGTGTGCAGTGTGTGTGTGTGTGTGTGAAAATGTGTGTGCAGTGTGTGTGTGTGTGTGTGTGAGTGAGTGATGATAATGAAAGTAATTACAAATTATAAATCCACACATTCCAAACCCATTTGAACCCATTTTAAACCCAATATAAACCCAAAACCATCTTAACCCAATTGAAACCAAACCCAACCCAACCCATTATAAATTTTTTAAATCCAACCCAACCCAAAATCAATTGAATTGGGTTGAACCCATAGGTTTGAGCCCATTTTGCCACCACTATATACCATGTATTGTCTAATCAACCTTTGGTTGCGGCTAGCTTCAAATATATGCTAAATTGTAACTTGCGCCTTAGTTTTTACCCAAGTACTTGATCATAATTGATACGAGTTAACGAATGCAAAGGATGAAAAATTGCACCGGTCATTTTAATGTAATCTACGAAATCTTAAGAACTCGCATGTTTTGTATCGATCAACTCGAGTTTTTACCGTTGCTTGAGTGTGACATCATTTGATAAGTCCATATTTACCTGACGTGATAGGTTTATGTTAGGGCCCTCCTATAAATATCTCGTCCATTTTCTATTTATATATATACATTTATTACAGTAAGCTTTATTTTAAAGAATAATGACAACTATTTCTTAAATTTATGGGGGTTAAGGCCTAAAATCAATACGTACAGCCTCCTATTTCTATTCCATAGTCTAATCAACTTTTACTTTTGTTTTTCTTTTTTACTTTTCTCAACTTGATTCACATATGCTTATAGCTATACTTACCAGTTAGACTTAACAATTCCTGCTTTATGTTTATTTTTATTTTTTATTTTCATACACAAGAATTGGTGACAATAATTTTGATATCTTGTCCTGCTTTAGTTAGACTTAAGTAGATTTTTCTTTCTTTCTTTTTTCCTATTTTTTTTTTTTCCCATTTGAGTATGAATTGGGTGTAACCCACATTACTGCCCAGCAATGTTTTCAAAACCGGACCGGACCGGCCGGTCCGACCGGTTCGACCGGTGACCGGTGCCTGGTCCGGTCCGAATCTCACTCCAAAACCGGGAGTGAATCGGTCCGCCGAGAACCGGCAAAAACCGGTTAAAAACCGGTCGAACCGGTCCCGGTTTATGAACCGGATCGGCGGGCCACAATTTTTTTTTTTTTTAATGGAATTTTTGCTGTTCTTCTGCTTGCAAAAGAATGTCTCGCCCTTGGTGGTGTTGCTCACGGTTGAAGGAGAATCAGAGAGCCACGCTTTCAGATGTGAGCACTCATAGCTGCCGGCGTTGTTGCTCGCGGTCGAAGGAGACGGTGGCTACGAGGTCCGCCACCACCGACACGGAAGCTGTGCTGCTGATCAACTTTGACTTGAGATTTACAGATGTGGCTTGAGATTTTGTTGGAAAAAAAATGGAAGAAGAAGATGGAAGAAATCTGGGTATTGATTGAGATTTGATCGGGACAAAAAACGAAGCAGATGGATGGAAGAAATATGGGTATTGATTGAGATTTACTGAGAAAAAAAATGGAAGAAGAAGATGGACGAAAACTGGGTTTTGGAGAGAGAGAGACATGAGTAGAGAGAGAATGTTTTTTGTGTTATGAAGAGAGAGAGAGAGAGAAGTAGAGAGAGAAATTTTTTTTGGTTAGATTTTTTGTTTGTTGTTACAGTGAACTTTTGGAGTGTTTTCTTTAACATCAACACTTACAAGCATGTGTGGGAGTGTTACATTTTTTATTAAAGTATTTTGTATTTTATAATGATTTTTTTATACACACAATATTTTTTCATAATTATTTTGTTGGGGAAAGAGATGGAAATTATTTTGCTAACACCTGATTTAACTGTATAAAATTTTAATTTTTTATTGATGCTATACTTTCATGCATAGAATGAGTTATTATTATTATTATTATTATTATTATTATTGGGTTTTTTTCTAATTTTTTATGTATTTATAATTTTTTTATATAAAAAATTAATTTAATAATTATTACATATTTATGACGTCACACCGGTTGAACCGGTGGTTGAACCGATCGAACCGGTTGAACCGGTAACCAGTAAGGCCGCCGGTTCTATGTCCGGTCCGGTTTTCAGAACATTGCTGCCCAGCAATAAAATTTGAATCACTTTTCTTTTATACGCATTTTTTATATTTAGTCTTGTAGACCCACTTCTCGAGTCTGTACTAATTTAAGTACCATAAAGTTATCTAGATTCTTCCTTACAACCCCAATCGTGTTCTCTATATTTAATTTAGATGGTCTCATAACATGCGCCTTGTTTTCATTGATCATGGTTAAACTACCGACCCCCAATACACTGACTTTTAGATTTTTTCCGTGAAATATGAGATGACACCCATTTGGATATATATTCAATTAGTGTATATATTGTTAGATCTATGCATGATGATGTCATAATTTAACTTTTTAATATTATCATATATAGATCTAACAATTAATACATCAGTTGGGTATATACCTAAGTAGGTGACATCTCATGTCCCTTTCCTTGTACTCTGTAATTGGAGCCAATATAGCAAAAATTAAATGTGACAAAAACTATATTAGGCCTAATTTTCAACTGCATAAGGAATTTTCTCAAAAAAAAAAAAATGCAACCAAATTCATATTATTCGATCAACCGCTAATTGTTGTCTCAAAAGAGTAGTCATTGAAAAGCATGGTATCGATGAGACTATAGACACAAACATGGCCTGCCTTTATGGTGGCAAAGCAAACGTCAATACTTACCGATGTAATGTAACCTTCCATGGAAGTAGCTTTTTTGATAATTATCACCATGCAATGATATTTTTTTCTCAAAAAAAATAAAATAATTACGAAAAATATACCATGAATATGCCTATGATTGCTAATCTTTTTTTTTTTAATTGGAATTTAATTTCTTAGTTTCACAGGTTTCGTTGAACGAGTAGGTATGAAATAATTGATAGGATTGGCCTTTAGGTTCTAATTTAAGAAAAAAATGGAGATGGTGGTGGGAAAAAGGTATCGAAATAACCAATTTTCGCTAGGCAATGCTTTGGATCAGTTTTAAACTTTAAATATTCCAATATCATATAGAATTACCATATTTTTGGATTTCAGAATTTATATATCCCAATTCTCAGTTTGTTAATTTTCAGGATCTATCATATGATTATAATATTCTCTTCATTAAAATTCGCATTTGGGGAAAGTTAATGGTTTACAATGTTGACATAGCTAATGGTGTCTTAATTACTAGAACTAAAGATGTGGACAACAATACAAGAAAACAATTCCTTTACTAATGAAAAATTCGTGATGGAGAGATTCTGTCACAAATTTAAAGTATTTGTGATGAATTAGGGATAACTTCAATGTAAACAAAATTAAAGAAACGATTAGTGCCAAAGGATTTACTAACGGAATTATTACACATGAAATCCATCATAAAAATTAATGTATTGATTTGTCACTAATAGCATACATTCTTCTAGTGCGAGCCGAGCATTTGAAAATTGTGGCATCTTACATTTGATTATTTCTTAAATCATTTTTGAAAAATATGATTATTCTTTCATCGTCCTTATCATCATCATCATTAATTAAATTAGCATGTATTTTAAATTTCTTAATTTTATTATAAGTACAATATGGTTAGTAATGTATTATTAGCTAGTAAAATGATATTATTCTTATTTTATTCAATAAATAATTTTTCATTTAATATCAATATAGACTTTGGCAATAAAGTTTGCTTTATTTATGATAAAAGTACAATGTTATTAACTATTTTTTATTAGTACAAGTAAAACCAAATATCGTACGTATAATATAAAAATAAAAGCTTGCAGATTAATTATATATCTTGCATCCTTAATAAAAAATGATTAATAATTTGGAGTGTTGATACTTATGAATTGAAGATCATATATATAATCTTATATTGGAAATGCTGAATTAAATTCAATAAACTAAGATAATGGCCTTGATCAATTACCTACTAATAATTAAATCGACCCATACAAAATCTTATAAAAATAAGTTTTAAAAGGTTAATTTGTCAAAGAGCTCGAACATGAGTATACCTTACTCAAATTGACTCCGCTACGCTTATGTGCCAATTCAACTTATTTTGCACCTTTACAAAATAAAATTACTCGTAAGGTTGGATCTTGATGAGCAATTTTAATCAGTTGCATATATGATTATATATTGGTAGATTGGAAATTGTTGAATTTTAATTCAAAAAATAACAAAATGGGCTCAATCAATCTCCACGAATTTGGGTGTACGGCTCTCTTGTAAGCCAAGAAAAATTATCTCTTACATTATTCTCCAATGATTCATCTTCCTAGAAGTGACTTCATTTGTCACCTAGGCCCCAATCCCTTCATCATTTTTTTTTATTTTTTGTGGTTTTCCAACATTTCCAAGATTCAATAATGTCATGACAAGAGTACGAAAGGCGATCAAATAAAAACAAGGTGTTCTGCAAACAAATTGTTTTTTCTCTCTCCGCCTAGTGATCAAAGACATACGTGGAGAGGAGTTTTAAGTGGCAGAGTTGGGACTTTAGGATTAGAGGTGCACTTAGTAGTTACAGATTATAGATAATATAAATAATTAAACTAATAAAAGTTGAGAAGTGCAACGAAGGAAATGTCCTAAACAATAATTAGAATGGTCTTTCAAATCTAACAATATATGTAATTTAAATTCAACATTATAGGAAGTATATGCACGTGCATCATTTGAGTTATATGTGGCTCCGCCCTGTGTGGTTTGTTTTGTGTGTGTATGGCAAGTGGGGGTAGCACATGAAAATGGGCGTCTAATCACCCTCAATCATCTCGACATTCATTCGTGTTGAACAACGCGACATCGACAATTGGCAATGAAGCCATTAGGCATTAGCCATATGTTGTCTAGTTTTGTTTTTGGCTTGCCACAATTGAATGATTACATTTTCTTGTAGGGCCAAAGGGAAAACAAATGCTCCAGCAAATTTGTAATTAAACAAGGGAATATATTGAGTAGGAGGAAGATGAGCTGCAATGGATTACATGCATGCCTTCACATTGTGAATAAAGAATGGGGTCCTCCAAAGGTGTTCAGGTTTGGATCTTTTTTGTGGCTGTTCCAAGAGGTAAGGAACAATAATTAATGATACTTTTCATTTTTTCTTAAAAAAAAATAGAAAGGGAAAAAAAATCCATATGAATTATGGTTTGAGGGCTATGAATCCTAATTTTTACTTCAAAAATTTCCTTTATCTAAAAGAGGGGTTGAACACACCAACAGTCTCAAACTAAAGAAAAATAAGGAAAAGCTCTTTGTATTAATTTTGTTCAAAAGACCCTTCTTATTCTGATGATCTAGCTTGGTTAGTATCTAGTTAGGCCATCTTTTTAATTTTTCCAACGAATTATAGATAAATAAATGATTAACTGATATCTGATTTGGAAACAAAAATACTTGGTTTTTTATTATATGAGAATCCGCCAAGAAATTTAGTTTTATTTGGTTCATCAAAAATTTTAATGAGTAAAAAATGGTAATACAAGCGAGGAAAAGAAATAAAAAAGTGATTGATGCATTCGAGGCCAAGAGAGGCAAAGTTAATTAGTTTATGTGTCATTCTTCTCACTTTTTGTTACAAACATATTTAGTTTTCATTTAGTTAGATCAAATTTATACCACTTGAAAACAACAAAATAGTCATGGACAAAAATGGTCGCCAATAGCTACGGATCTAGTCACGGATTTCAAAATTTAACGAAAAAAACTAGCCACAAAAAAATCCTTAGCTAAATCCTTAAAATCCATAGCTGGATGGGCAACAAAGTTGGCACCCAATTTTTGATTAAGTGGCGACAGAATTAGCCACGGAAATTTCTGTCGCCAAGAGATCATTCTCTTCGCGACGACTTTTCCATCGCTAATTCCGTCGCTAACTTATACAAAATATCGTTCAATCCCACTTTTCGGGAGTTATAATGGTTTAAACCATTTCACATTCATATTGTTCTCATCATAACTAATATATTTTACAATACCCCTGAATAAATTTTTTTTTTATGAGTTAAATATTCTAATTTATATTAAAAAATACATTTTCCTTTCTACTGATATATATATATATATGAATGACTTCATAGTTCGGTAACAATTATATATTAACGTCAATTAACTTTCCACAATTTATCAAAAAATTGATCAAAATAATTAGTTCAACTATATTTAGTAATTTTTCAGTTATATTACCCCAATTGTACGGTTCCGTTCAAACTAATTGACGAAAAAGTTCGATTTGGAAAAGGTTAACTACAAATTTTCGACTCTTAGCCATGGATAAATCAGTAGCCAAAATATAAAAAAAAATTAAAAAACACATGTTATTTTAGATTTAGCAACAGAAAAATTCGTGGCCAAATATAAAAATAAAAAAAAGTTTATCTTCACATTTAGCAACGGATTTTTCTGTGGCTAAAAATAAAAAAAATTAAAAAAATTTTTATTTGAGATTTAGCCACGGATTTTTCCATGGCTAAATACAAAAATTAAAAAAAAGTTTATTTTCACATTTAGCCATGGATTTATAAAAAAAATTAAAAAAAGTTTTATTTGTGGTTTAACCATGAAAAAATCAGTCGCTAAATATACAAATTAAAAAAAAAATAAAAAGAGTTTATTTTTCCATTTAGCCACGGATTTTTCTATGGCTAAAAAATAAAAAATTTAAAAAAAGTTGTATTTGAGATTTAGCCACGAAAAAATTCGTGGCTATATATATATATATAAGAGCGATAAAACTAATATTCATTAAGAGTGATAATTTAAAATGCTAAATTCTACACATATATATATAAAGTAATTTTTACCTAAATAAATTAATAGCTTTCAATCTCAAATGCAACAAGTAATTGGGATTGAAGTAGTTTTATTTGTATATTATAATAAATTTTTGTTAAACAAAAAATAAGTCGACAAAAACAAATTAAGTAACCTTTTTTGTAAAATATAAAAAAATTTAAAAACTTTTATTCGAGTTTTAGCCTTGGAAAAATCCGTGGCTAATTATAAAAATTAAAAAAATTAAAAAAAATTCTTCAGAATTAGCCACGGATTTGTCCGTGGCCAAAATAGAAAAAAATTAAAAAAAAATTATTTGAGATTTAGCCACGGAAAAATCCTTGGTCAAATACAAAAATAAAAAAAGTTTATTTTCACATTTAGCCACGGATTTTTCCGTGGCTACAAAATAACAAAATTAAAAATAGAAAAGATTTATTTGAGATTTAGCCACACAAAAATCCATGGCTAAATATAAAAAATAAAAAAAATGTTTATTTTCATATTTAGCCATGGGTTTTTCCGTAACTAAAAATAACAAAATTTTAAAAAAAAAAGTTTTATTTGAGATTTAGCCACGGAAAAATCCGTGGCTAAATATAAAAATTATTTTCACATTTAACTATGGATTTTTCGGTGGCCTAAATACAAAAAAAAATAAATAAATAATTTATTTGAGATTTAGCCGCGGAAAAATCTATAGCCAAATATAAAAATAAAAATAAAAGTTTATTTCCATATTTAGCCATTCATTTTTTCGTGGCTAAAAAAGTTTTATTTGAAATTTAGCCACGGAAAAATCTGTGGCTAAATATAAAAGTAAAAAAATTTCGAGATTATTTCAAGATTATAAATATATTGTAGTAAAATAATTAATAAATAAGAACATTAGAAATTCAGTTCACAACGTATTATATTCAATTTCAAGATTTTTTTTATATAATTATGAAAATTTCTTTTGGTTAGTATAAGAGTAAGTTATAAATAATTTTAATAATTTAAAAATACCGTAAATCGTAAATTTTAGATAAAATATTAATTTTATCCTTTCGTTGGAATTGAAATATAACTTCTACTATCTTAGATTTTAGATAGTTTTTATATTGATCTTTTGGATAATTATAAACAATCATATTTTTATACAAATTAAAATTAAAAATCACCATAACCCCATATGTGTCAAAAATAGAGTATAATAAAACTATACATGCGTACTTAATTACACATCGCGTTGAATACTTTCAAAGTTTATAAATTATTATATATAAATATCATTTTATTATTATATTAAAAAGATAAAAGCTTGTTCTAGAAAAAAAAAATCAATAGATAAGGCATAACATATATCAAGAAAAAAAGATAATAAAAAAGCTCAAAGATAGGTTAATTGCGTGTTACTTGTCGAAATATTAAATGTGCATGCAAAAAAAAAAAAACTATATGACATTAAAGCAAATCAAAGTAAACCAAAAATAAAAATAAAAATAAAAATGTAATCAATCAATTTGAAGTTTTGAATTAAAGTCTCTTAGTTTTCCATATCCAATTAATTCAATTGATTAAATTCTCTCACTCGAAACATATGAAGTTTTAAATTTCTTAAATTGAGTCAAAATAATCGATGAAAACTTTCAAATTTTGATAAGTTCATAGTTACAATTTTCTAATTTTGATTTTTTATCACAAATTTGTCTGTGGGAAAAAGTAAAATTAGAAAGAATTATAATTTGCACAATTTAATATTTCTTAATTAAATTAATAAAATATATTGAATTAATAGATATAAATTAATAAAATTTGTTAACAAAATTTAATCCATGCTCAAAATTAACCAAGAAGCATTTCATAGCTTACAGACAATAAGCTGGGCTATTTACCAAGAGGTCTCTAGTTCAACTCCCTCTCGTAACAATGAAATTCAAATAATTGAATAAATATCAGGTTTGGTATGGGCGTGGGTTGGTCTGCTCAGGTGGGTGCTGCCGTGGGCTGGTCCCCTAAGGTAGCGCGCCTGATTTATTTTTTACTAATATTTATTTTAGCCACGGAAAAATCTGTGGTTAAATTTAATTATTTAAAAAATTATTTAGTTTAGACACGGATAAATCCATGGCTATTTTTTAATATTTACAAAAATTAATCAATATTAGCCATGAATTTTTCCGTGGTTGTATTTTATTTTAACCAAAATAAAAGATTGGGTTGGCTACAAAAAAAAATCTGTGGCTAGAAGTCCGTGGCCAAGCTTAGCCACGCCACATTTGGCCACGAATTTTTTTCATGGCCAAATCTGTGGCTATATTTTTTGGCTACGGATTTTTGTCAAAATCCGTGGTCAATTCTGTGGCTAAATTTATGTTTTCTAGTAATATTTGTTCACACAAAATTTCGTATTTTGTAAATACAAATTACAAGTCGAGAAATATATGTGACAAATATTTGAAAAGAATATGATTTAGTGAAAAATAATCCTAAAAGATTAATCCCCTGATTCTTTTCTCCGAATTTGATTTGATCTCCCAATAACGCAATTCGTGGGTTGAGTAGCTTGATCACGAATCAAATGCTGAAAACTTCGATGAACACCGTGAAGAACGTCGTGAATACCGTGAATTTGACTTGATTTTGACTTGAAAAAAAAACGCCGATTTGCTGGTTTAACACCTTGACTGCATATTAAACACGTTATTTGGATGATATTCGCGAAAAATGCCTTGAACGTCGCCTTAATCACCGTGGATTTGAGTTGGGAGAAATGCCAAAACGCGGGGCTGACACCTTGATCGCGGATTGAACGCTTTAATTTGATGACTTTCGCAAAAAACGCCGGGAATTTCGCCTTTGATCTCCACGAATCTTCTTGAACTTGCTTTGAGAGAACTTCGGGATCTTCTTGGCTTCTCTTGCTCTTGAAAACTTCTTGATGTCCCCTTTTGAGCTCCAAATGACCCCTATTTATAGGTGTTTATGCAGGGTTTTTAGATTGCTAGCAACTTCTTCGATATTTATCTCTTCAATATAAATTATTTTTTAAAGAGAAAAATACCATTTACGTGCCATTATTTGATTAGTCCATGCGACCAAACGCACCACTTGTCACCATTTGATTGGTTTTGGACTTTTGAGCTGCAAGACTTGATTTAATTGGTCGAAACATCACATACTGACACTTAGCGACATCTTATTCGTTGGTAAAAATAAATATTAAATTATTAATTAAAATTAACTATTTAATATTGGAATAAAATTTATGAAATTCCAAACTATAAATAGGAAATTTAATTAATATTTAATATTTTTATTCACACTTGCTAACTTTTGATTAGACAAAATTTAATTGCCAACAGTATTAATGTCATATGATAGATAAATGTAATAGAAGATGAAATACTATTATGTTTAAAAAAAAAATAATGGTTATTAAGTTAGGTTTAAAATTCTAAAACGAGATTAATAAGTAATGTACAAAATTACTGGTCCTTATTAGATACAATTGATGTGATCAACTAACTTCTTGGTCCTTGAAACTGTTGGCAGTCAATATTATTCTACTTGAACATAGCGCGCGCGCACACATATATATCCAGGACTCCCAAGATTTAGCCCTCAAATTTTCAAACCCATTTTCGAATGTTAGTATTACATCTATAGTTAATTAAATAAATATTAATTGGAAATAATTAACCCAAAATTTCAAAAATAAACTAAATACTTAAATTTGCACAAGCTGCAGATAATAATGTCACACACCGTGGATCCCAAAGTTTGTCTATTATTAGAAAATTCATGCAACTTGTGCAATTTTGCATGCCGATTCACAACCTGCATGCAACTGAATACTTCACATGCAAATTATATATTGCTGATTCACCAAAAATGGCCCACAAATACATTTTCATCACCAAACAAAATCTTTTTGAAGAACTCATTCTCATTCGTTCTTTTTTTCAATTCTTGCAAGCAAAACCCTTTTCAAATAATAGTATAAAATGTTGTCATATGTTTTAAAAGTTATGGATTATAATTAAATACCTTTGGCAAGAATAAATGAAAAAAATACCACCATCGACTGGAATATTTAAAGTTGCAGCCGGAACAATTATTTGATGCAATTTTTTTTTTTTAGTTTATTTTGGAAATTAGTTTGGTTGGATTCTGCTGGCAAAGCTCGGTATTAGAAGACATATATTACAATTTTGACGGTCACTTTAATTAAAGGACAAAGTCTTGTACATTTTTTTATTTTTATTTTTTAATTTTGTAAACCCCCTTTTTTTGCTAGTTTTATTTTGTAACATAAGTATAATATTTTCTGTTTTATTTTTCTATATTTCACAATTTTATGATGTCTCATTTTGGGAATGTATTCAAAAATGAAATTCCTTAACTATAAGTTTTGGTTAAAAAATTCTAGTGCATCCGTTCGATATCTTTTTTGAACAAGTTGTTCATACCTTAATTTCAAGATGCATTTAGAGGGATTAGAAGCAACTTTTGCATCCAACGGGCTCAAGGTGTGACAATTTTGTTTTGATCATTAAAATATTAAAGAGGGAAAAATAAGGAAAGAAAGACAAAAACCCTTAGCTTTAAATTATCAAAAAAAAAAAAAAAACCCTAGCTTTAAAAGGAATATGTAGATCATCTCACCTTTCACTATAGCTTGTTTGTTTTGAAAAACACAAGCATTCTAAAGGCATAGGGTTTTCTTTCCGGACAATACCTTTTGTCATCCCACATAATTGGGATTGGTTGATTGACAAAATGTCCTAACTTTGTGAATGTAATCAACCATACACAACCTTAGATGTCGCTCTTGGATTAATCAACATGTGATGTTTTTTTAACTATACTTTTATGTTTTCTCCAAGAGTGAAATTTTCTTACATTTTCCTTATCAATGAAAAGCATCGAATTATTGATGAGGCTAACTGAAATAGTTTATCTTGGTTCAACAAAGTTCTTGGTCAAAGATTGATAATTCATGATGTATTGATCTTTATCTCAATCATGTAGCCCATTTAAAAGCCTTGCTTTACAGCTTTTTCCTCCTCTTTAATTTGTCATTAATTAGGTGCTAAAAAAGAACATTGTAAGAAGTTTAAACAATTTTATTAGATATCGCTTTCTCGGAAAGCTTACAATAATAATATATAGCTATAAAAGAAACCTATGATGTGTTGACAATATGAAGATCATAATTCTTTGTAATTTTTTTTATAATAGAAACTCTTTCACAGTACTGAAAAATCATTACACATCTATACGGGGGGAAAAAAACTAAGATTTTCCTTCATTTAATATTAGAAAACATCAATATCCAAGAATTTTCATTGATAGGGCTTTGTCTTCTTTTATTTTTTTTTTTCCACCTCTCAATGATTGAATTCTTTCAATCTCCTTTCATTCTTTTCTTTTCTTTCGATTGATAATATAATGGATAACTTTGCATTTTTAGAATATCCTTGTCAATCTTTATATATATATTACTTTTAATCTTTTCCTTTTCTTTTGTTTTGGATGTATATTTCCATGAATAATAGTTCAATGGGATAAGTTTTATCGACCTATACCTTTTCCGTCCCTTTTGGTCATTTGTCATGTTAAAGCCAGAGAAATATACCCTCACGCAAAGGGCATTTGGACTGATTTTGGGTCTTGAGAGTGCATAAATGGGTTCTTGATAAATCAGATCTTTTTTCTATTTTTTTGTTGGATTGACAATTTGACATTATTGAGATGATCGATGATAACATTTATTTTCCTATTTTTGCCTGTTTTAAGTGCTTTTTCTTTTCGCCACGTAATTAAAGGATGCAATTGCTTCAAGACATGGTCAAAGGCAACGCCGTTCATGGTACGGACGCAATGATACGAACACAACTTGATACAAATTAATATAAGTTTCAGATAAGGCACTAATTATTAGGTTAAAAGTTATAATTGATAACACAGGCGTAACTTTATTTTATTTTTTATATACTTAGTAGCGTAAAGCACCACGACCATCGGCGTGAGATGACTCTGCTCTTATAAGTACCGTGGCAAGTCAGACGACTAGTTCTTGAGCAGTTATGTTCTCTCAAATTAAAAGATGATGCTGACAATAAATGTCAACAATAAGAAAAAAATATTTTTTTTTTTATACAATCCATTTGAAATACCATATAGATCCCAACTAGAACGTTGCAAAAACACCCACCCTAGGAGAAAGAAAAGAGGAAAAGATGGTTCGAATTTAAAATTTCAATAGTATCAAGTTCGAACCCTACCACCAATGGCAACAATAAGAAAAATATTAAAGTCTTGATTAAGCATATAGAATTCTGATTAGCAATGGACGGACAACAATTATTTGCTCATAGAATTTAAAAAATATATAAGAAAGATATAAACGAACTCTATCCTAAAATGTATCGATGTCAAACACGGGGTCCATAACTTTTATAACATCTATAATTTTGTTCTACTTGTAGTCATATTCACAACATGTATAGCGCAAAATGTAGTAATTTTCAGAGTATCAGTGCTTTATATATAGAAAATAGGAATAATTATATTCAAAACTTTCAATTTTTGGAAATTATCTAAATAATCTTAAATTATGCAAAGTTGCAAACGCCGTGTATACTTAATCCTCCAACTATTGCCGTTAGGATTTTTAACAGAAATCATTAAATTTTAACATAGTTTTTTTTATTTCTCCCTTTTGTCAAATTTGGCCAATTTTTGCCATTAGCCAGGGTTGATTTCATAATATTTTGAAATATACAAAGTTTGTTTTTGTAATATTTCACCAAATTACAAAAAAAAAAAAAAAAAAAAAAAAGACTAATAACCAAATGAAGTGAAATAATGTTAGGGTGAAAGTTGGAATTCTCCTTATTTACTTTTGTGCTGTTTTTTTTCTAATAACAAAAGATTCGACGAAATTTCATCTTTATCAAATTTCCATTGGCATTACAATTTAGCATGCATAACCTAAGCTTATCTAGGTAATTTCCTATAATCAATAGTACTTAAACTTATAATTTGATCATATTTCAGATTAATTCATTGTAATTATTCATAAAGAATATGATAGCATAAATACGTTTAGTGTGTGTGTGTGTATTGAGCAAGCTATTATTTCTTTGAAATCCAAACCATATAGATAAAAAGAACCCATTTAATCTAAATTAACTATTAATTAAACATTATCATTGATAAGCCTCTATTATTACTAATTCTCAATTTCTCAATGATTGAATCCATTTAGTATTAAATATTGATACTCTACATTTATAGAATATTCATGCTCGTCTTTATCTATTACTTTTGATCTTTTTCCTTCTTTTTTTCTGGTGCGTCTTTATGAATATCATAGTTCAAATGGTCTAAGTGTTTTTTTCCCCTTTTGGTCATGTTGTCTTTGTTGAAGCTTTGATGGTTTCGTCACGCAAAGGCATTGGCACTGATTTGTGTATGGAGTACAAGTCATCAGAGAATTTCATGCTATCTATTAGGTGATATTCAACCGAAATTATTGAGTTGCTTGGATATTTAAGTAATAATGTGATAAAGAAAAATATTAATGTGAAATATAAATAATTTGAAGAGCTTGGATTCAAGAGAATATCATCAACAATCCACACGTATCATGCACGTAATAATAATATCATAATTAATTACACGTTTTATTTCTAAATTAATTATGTCTTATATGGTGTTTACCTCCTAATTTAGGAAATATAACAAATCAGTCCTCCATAATGGTTAAAACATAAGCAATATATATATATATATATATATATATATATATATTAAGTGAAAGTGGTATATTACAATTAATTGAATACATCAATACTCTCAAATGAATAACCAAAAACTACAATTTGTGATCATCAAATATGTTATAATAAATCAAATACATGATCAATCTACTTTCAAATGAAGAACAAAAAACTACAATTTGTGATCATCAAATATGTTATAATAAATCAAATACATGATCAATCTACTTTCAAATGAAAAATGAAGAACTACAATTTGTGATTATCAAATATCAATCATATCAAATTATTATACAGTTGAAACAAACTAGTACACAATTAAAACAATACCTTCATTCACGAAAATTCAAACTCACAACCTTTTCGTAGGGCCTCCACCTTATCAAAAAGGCAAGACCTCATCGGCAAAAACATAAGAAATCAATTCCTAAAATTTATGATTCCTAAATGTAAATTTGACATAGATTTTAGTTTAGGAGTATAAAGTGTAATTAACTTATCACAATATTTTAATATGAATTATGTTGTGTGTAGTTGTTGTATATCTTATATTTTAACATTTGTTAGACATAACTTGATAAATTATATATATGAATGCATATATATACCACTACATAGGGGGGGGGGGGGGAAGAGAAGAAGAAGAAGGAAGAAAGAAAGATTTTTTTTATTATTATTATTGTTAGAAAGAAAGAAAGTTAATGATAATGTATCAAATGAGACAATCCATTTAAAAAAATCATTATCCAAAATAAACTAAATAAGTTGGAATTAAGTGATTCAGTCCATTTAAAACCCGTTCTTATATACACTTTCCAAGACCTAATACTTTTTAAATTATATCTAAAAGTAACTTTGTTTTAGTTATTTGTACGATTCTTTTTAGAATGCCAAAGCTCTTTAAACAGGGATGCAGCACGTTTATTATCATAAAGAATTAAACATCGTTATTTTGCTATAAACATTAACAATAAAATGTGTTCCATCAAATATTTTAATTGATTAAATATCTTAATATTCGAATTCAATTCGGAAAAACTCCGATCCTTTCTCTTTCTTTTTTTTTTCTTTCTTTCGTTAGAGAGAGTACATCTCATATCAGATATCGATATTTATATGATTCATGATCAACTATTATTACTCAATACAAGAAACATCAAATAATACAAAGAATCAAAATACTCTGCAATGAAAGAAAACTCATGTATGTGGGAATTGAATCCGTGGTCCAAATAAACTCCGATCCATTTACAGTCATGATTCAAAACTATATAGCCCACCACTAATTAAAATTCTAGATCAGAATGAAAATGATAATATACACTAAAGGAATGCATCCCCTTTCAGTAACAAACCAATATGCTATAAATTTAATTTTTCTGAAGAATTTCGTCTATAACAAATTTATTAGTAAGCGTCTTGTCACTTCTTATTTTTTTAATTTTATTTAAATTGAATTATGTTCGTAATTTATCATATATATCTTAAATACGTAACAAAATTTTCCATCATAAATTTTCTATTAACGAAGGTGTGGTAAATGTGCGGAACATAATCATTTACTCAATCAAGGAGTAAGTCCATAAATGGGGCCTTAAATTGGTTTAGTGGAGCCCACTCGGTTTTTCGGGGGCCACATGCTTATAACCAAAGGCCCAAAGTTGAACTTAAGATATATAGAAGAATGATATCCAAGAACATTGGAGATGAGATGTTTAATCAATCAGCAAATGAATATATTGTACAACGACAAAATTAATATTTATGTTAAGTAACGTACAATTACTTATTCATAATCGAAGAAATTAGAAAATTGATTAGCATTCTGATCAAGAGATCCGAGCACTTGGCTTTGTCATTTTCCCCCAACTTAAATGCGACATGTAACAAACAAAATAAGAAGGACAAATAATAATTGCCAATGAAACATTTTTGCATCCAACAGAGAAAAAAGAACACTTCTGTCTTCCTTTTCCTTGGGTAGGAAAGTGTCAAATCCCATATCATCAACTCTCTTCTATATATCATTTCCAAATCCTATATTTTATTAATATATATTCCATTTAACTATGTATTTAAATTTATTTTATATAATATAAATTTTCATTGTAATAACTATAAACAATTCAAATAAGATTTAAAGCAAATAGGAAAGAGAAAAATATAGGATTATGTTTAATATTGGAGAGAAGAGAAAGAGAAAAGTGTGCATAGTTGATAGGAGAGAGAAAAGAGGAGAGAGAAATTAAAAGGCACACCAAAAAATCGAACAGTTATTAGAGTATTAATATATGTATAATACTCTAAATATTGAATGTAGATCTCTCTCACTCGATATAAAATAAAATAAAGAGTGAAATATAGAATTCGAAACCTCAGTATGCCCCACTCTTTCATTGACATTATTCAGTGTTTAAATTTCTATATTACAATCTATAAATAAAACATTAGAAATACAGGATTATGTTTAATATTGGAGAGAAGAGAAAGAGAAAAGTGTGAATAGTTGATAGGAGAGAGAAAAG
>JAOWBU010000508.1:0-25000 GCA_026212405.1 Petrea volubilis
GCGCTGGCCCCCAACCGCTCACCTTAAACCACATAATCCCCCCAACAATGACTCAACCGCCCAATAATCATCCCATATCCACTGACTTATCTGAGCCGACACCACTGAACCTCGTTCCCACAAACCACCTTACCTCTACACCATGCCCCACTCCAACTGAGAACCTTGTAGTACTTCAGACACCCGCGGGAGGGGATTCTCAGCTCGCTGAGGGTTCCATACTCCCCCCGTCCAATCCTGCCCATACACATACCGCTCCACCTTGGTCTATCTCATTAACCACCCTCGTTAATGTGCCACTCCAACTCGCCAATCCTTTTCTCCCTTTGCCTCATAAGCCTAAGGCCAAACGCATCAACCCGACACCTAAGTGTTCCCCCCGCAAACCACACTTGCCTGCTAGCAAGCGAAAAGCTTCCATATCCCCCAACCACAAACCTAAGGCCTGTGGCTCGGCCAAGAAATCTGCACCACTTCGTTTGAAACTTATTGATGAATCCGATGAATCGGCGGAGGCTGCCGTGTAGCCCCGCCGGGAACAATGAATCTCTTATTGTGGAACTGCCAGGGCTTGGGGGGGCCCTGGACAGTTCGGCATCTGGAGCAAATGCTCCGTGATCATCAACCCTCCCTAGTCTTTTTGTCCGAGACCCGGTGCCGCGCACGACGGATCGAGATACTCAAGACTAGGTTAAACTGGAATGGCGTTTGTGTTGAGGCGCGAGGTAAGGGCGGTGGTTTAGCTTTGCTTTGGCACAAGAACTTGAATATTACCCTCCAAAGCATGTCGATGAACCATATCGACGCTACAGTTCAAGCTGAAGACAGACCGGATGCATGGAGATTTACGGGCTTCTACGGGGCGCCCAATACTCAGCATCATGCGGAGTCGTGGCAGTTGCTTGAGCGTCTCAGTCAAGTTTCGAGGAGACCGTGGCTGTGTGGAGGAGATTTCAATGAAATTTTGGTCCCTATGGAGAAAGAGGGGGGCAATCCACGACCTTATAGCAAAATGCTCGCGTTTCACGATGCCTTGCGAGTGGCGGACCTATCGGACCTGGGCTTCAGTGGCAACTGCTTCACGTGGTGCAATAACCGGGGCGTCCCACACACGATTAGAGAACGGTTGGACCGGGCGATCGCGAATGACACCTGGAGACAACTCTTCCCAAATCACAAAATAACCCACCTGGAGACGAGTTGTTCGGACCATACATCTGTTATGATCGAACTGGAGCCGAAACCTCCCCAGCGTGCTCAGCCAAAGAGAAAGTTCCGTTTTGAGGCCATGTGGATTAAATCTTCCGAGTGTGCCGAGGTGATCAAGCGCGCGTGGGGTGGGGTAACCCATACATCTCCAGCCATGCATGTATGGGATAACATCAGGAGTTGTAGGGTGGGCTTGCTAAAGTGGAGCAGCGCGACTTATGGTGATCCTAGGAGGAAGCTACGGGAGTTGGAAAAGCGAGTTACCCAGTTAAGGGCAGGTAGGATTACTAGTGAATCTAAAGCTAAGGAACGGAGGTTGCGGGATCTAATGGATGAATTGAGGATCCAGGAGGAAACTTTGTGGCAGCAGCGGAGGAAGGCCGAATGGCTTCGTGGGGGTGACCGTAATACTGCCTTT
Organism: Petrea volubilis; assembly: GCA_026212405.1. Taxonomy (NCBI): domain Eukaryota; kingdom Viridiplantae; phylum Streptophyta; class Magnoliopsida; order Lamiales; family Verbenaceae; genus Petrea; species Petrea volubilis. The sequence goes on from JAOWBU010000508.1 coordinate 1,628, forward strand.
TTCCATTCAAAGGCGAGTATTCGGAGGCGCACCAATCAGATCAGCGGGTTGGAGAACGAAGCGGGTGACCTATGCCAAACAGAGGATGGTATTAGGGGTATTATCGAACGGTATTTTACGGGTTTGTTCCGGGCTGAGGGGTGCACAAGTGATGAGCTGTCTTTTGTTCTTGATGCAGTGTGTCCAAGGGTGAATGATGAAATCAACAGTCGCCTGATGGAGCCATTCACGGCGGACGAGGTTACCACAAGCCTTAAACAAATGTCTCCCCTTAAATCTCCGGGACCTGATGGTATGCCCCCAATCTTTTATCAACGTTATTGGTCTATTGTTGGACATGATGTCATTTCTTGTGTTCTGGCGTTTTTGAATGGCAATGATTTCTTACGCAAAATGAATTTTACACATATTGTCCTTATCCCAAAATGCAAAAATCCCACCCTTATCACTCAATTCCGCCCTATTAGCCTGTGCAATGTGGTTTATAAGTTGGCTTCCAAAACTTTGGCTAATAGGCTCAAACCTTTCTTGAATGATATTATCTCTCCCTCGCAGTCTGCGTTTATCCCCGGTCGACTTATTTCAGATAATGTGCTTGTCGCCTTTGAGCTAAACCATTACCTTAAAAACCGTTGTAGGGGTAAGCAAGGGTGCTTTGCTTTGAAACTTGATATGAGTAAAGCATATGACCGTGTCGAATGGTCCTTTCTTGATCAAATATTGGGCAGAATTGGTTTTCATCCTCTCTTTGTGGATCTTGTGATGCGCTGTGTCACCACAGTCACTTACTCTTTTATCATGGAAGGCACCCAATTTGGTTATGTGGTCCCGGAGCGAGGCATCCGTCAGGGTGACCCTCTCTCCCCTTACTTATTTCTTTTTTGTGCAGAGGTTCTCAGCTGCCTGCTCCTAAGAGAGGAAAGAAACGAATGTTTGACGGGGATATGTGTGGCGAGGGGGGCCCCTCGGGTTAGTCATTTACTTTTTGCGGATGATACATTGATTTGTGGGAATGCCACCCGTCAAGCTATGGGGGCCATCGGGCGGCTTCTAGGGCTTTACGCACGAGTTTTGGGCCAGGTGGTCAACTATCAGAAGTCTTCCATCACTTTCAGCCCAAACGTCCCCGAGGAGGAGCGCCTGGCCCAGGCGACTATCCTTCAAGTTCCAATCGCTACTCGCCAAGACTTATATCTTGGCTTACCATCCATTGTCGGTCGCACGCGACGTGATGTCTTTGCATCCATCCGGCGAAGAGTGGTTTCCAGGATCCAGGGTTACTCGGAGAGGTTTTTGTCGTCGGCCGGAAAGGAAGTGTTGTGAAGGTTGTGCTCCAGGCTATCCCTGCTTATACTATGTCTTGTTTTAAGCTTCCGGATCGTCTTCTTACGGAATTGGAGAGCGCAATTGCTAATTTTTGGTGGAACAATGGGGAGCCCAGACGGATCCATTGGTTGGGATGGAGGGAGCTGTGTTCGAAGAAACAGGAGGGCGGATTGAGGTTTAGGCGGCTCAAACTTTTCAACTTGGCTTTGTTGGCCAAGCAAGGGTGGCGTTTATTTCAGCAACCCCACTCTTTGCTCAGTCGGATCCTTAAAGCTCGATACTTCCCTTCCACGAGTTTCTTCGAAGCTGAGCGGGGTAGACGACCATCGTATACCTGGCAAAGTATCTTGGCGGCCCGGGATGTGTTGCGGCAAGGCATTCGCTGGCGAGTTGGCGATGGCACTAATATCAGCATTTGGAGTGATTTTTGGCTCCCGAAAAGGGTCCCGTCCCGGCCGGTCCCCAAGGTTCATGCTATGGGGTGGCTCACGGTAGTAAGTCAGCTCATCGACCATTCGAACAGGACCTGGAACAACGGTTTAATTGATGCTATCTTTGAACCTGACGACCCACTAACCATTAAAGGAATCCCCCTTGCTCGGGTGGACTACCCGGATATTCGTGTCTGGCACTACTCCAAAAATGGGATGTTTACAGTCCGCAGTGCGTACCATACACGTGCTCGAGCTTCCACTTCTGTGGCACTACCGCGCTACAATTGGCCCAAGGTGTGGGGCGCCAAGGTCCCGCCCAAGTTGTGTGTGTTTACCTGGCGTCTGTGCAGAGAGGTTATCCCTACTGCGGTAAATCTTCGGCAGCGCCACTGCCCGGGCGAGCATGCATGTCCGTTTTGCAATGAGAAAGAGGAAGACACGGCCCATGCTTTCATTACGTGCTCCATGTCGCGTATGATATGGGCGCTATCCGATATCCCTTGGGGAGTTGTGTCAAAATGGCAGGGTGACGCGAAGAAATGGGTTTTTGAAACGCTTAGCGCTCTCTCGGACCAGGAGGGCGCACGTTTCCTTACGATAATCTGGGCTATGTGGGTTAACCGTAACAAGAAGCGAGTAGGGGATTGCTGGATGTTGCCTGATGAGTTGATGTCTTTTGCAAATAATTTCTTTCATGTTAGCTGGACGGCTTTACAGACTTCCCAGTCAGTTCAGATTGAGAATGTCCCGGCTCGATGGTGTCCACCCGGAGACAATGTGATCAAGCTCAATTTTGATGGCGCCATTTTTAAGGAAGCAGGGGAATACAGCGTTGGAGTTGTTGCACGTAACGCTAATGGAGACTGCCTGGGATGGTATCATCAGCGAGTACGTGGATTCGTTTCGCCAGAACATGCGAAGTTGCTGGCGTGCACCGAAGCCGTTTTGCCGGCGCTTAGGCGTGGGTGGGATCACGTCCAGTTGGAGGGCGACTGTGCTAATGTTATTCAGAACCTTTCCTCTAATTTCTCCGATTTATCTTTGCTTGGCAATTTGTTTGCTGATATTCGTACTCTTTGTCTTGGTTTTGCCTGTATTTCTTTTAGCCTGGTTAGGAGATCCGGTAATGGCGTTGCTCACTGTCTCGCACGCCATGCGTCTGTAGCCTTTGAAGGCTTTGAATCTCTTCCTTGTTTTTCGCTTGAACAGTTCCTTGTGGACAAGGAGTTTTCCCAGTAATTTATGCACCGTTTTCCTCTCAAAAAAAAAAAAAAAAAAACCGCCACATAAGACACTTACACGCGGCATCAAATTATTGGATATTCCTTTTTCCTTACATAACAGTAAAATCAGGATAGATATTCCCGACGACTCGCATTGGCTGCCCAAATCATTGTCCTTTTCAGTCTTTTCACTTTAAAAATAAAAACAAATAAATCAGAAAGAATTTTGGCATATAAATCGAATCCATAATTGTAATCCGTCAGTCTTTGGGATTGGTGGAAATTGAGAGAAAGGGTTTACCCTCTTTCTCAATTCCCCTCCATCTCTACTCCTCGACGCGCAACGAGTTATCTATATATATATATATATATATATATATATATTGTCCTGTATCTATAGTTTTATCCGTATTTGGTTGGGTATTTTCTTGGTGTTGTTTGCGTTGTGTACTGGATATGGATTTGACTTCTAAAGCAACTGTTGAGGAGCAGAAGGGGATGGAGAATCTGAACCAGAATCAGCCGCCGCCGCCGCTCAATGTTACTATGGTGGATCCGTTCCTGGTTGAGGCTCTTCAAAACCCTCGTCATCGTCTAACCAGTTAGTTCCTTATTTGAATTCTGCTGGGTTGTGGTTTTTGTCGTGTCTTGACTTTAATTCTCTGTTAGTTTCGTAATTCAGGTAGTGGGTTTTGTTCTTTTCGAGTCTTATGCGTGTAGTTTAGATGCCTACGTTTGGGTTTGAGGGATAGTTAAGGTTGTAAGTGTAGGAAGTTTGAGTTAATTGAGTAAGATCTAATGGGCTCTAGTGCTGTTTTACTTTGTTGTTTGTGTGAGTTTTGGGAGTTTATGGTGCTGAATCGGTGTAGATCTGGGTTGAGAAATTGAGCTTTGTACCTAGGGATGATTGAGCTCATTAGAAGGCGAAGAGTAGAAGAGACTTATTTGTTTCTAGGGAATTATGAAAGTATTGGATGTAGAGGTCAAAATGCTACCGTAGAAGCTTCTTCAAATGATTGTATTGTAAAGTGAAGAACATTAGTAGTACTAGAAAATATATCCTACATGGGTCATGATGAGAGTGTATTGCAGCTTCTTCAGTATGGTTATAAGTTGGTTTACTGAAAGTCTGGCCTAGACGGAGATTTGAAGAGTTCAGCAAGCTCATAGTACTCTCAGAAGCTGAAGCAAACTTTGGATGATGAGAACAAGATTAAAGAAGCATGGAAACTGCAATTTCTTTTGTCATTTGTGATGATTCATATCTCTTTCAACTTGCATAATTCATAGGAGACATCATGATGAGTTGGACTATTTTATTTCATGTTTTGTTGTAATTTGTTATCTGATGAGATTGTTGTGAGTTCATATCTGGCTTCTTTTCTCACTTCAGGGGGACTTGCTTCAGTGCACTAGACTGATAAGCATGTTCCATTGACTGAAAGAGAAAAATGAAATTGCATCTACGTAAGCATGACTTCTTGGGAGAACTAAATAATGTTAGAAACTTATGTTTGGATGCACTTGTGGACATAAGGCAATTCTCTTTTCTGTCTTATATTAATATCTTTGTTGTGATTCTTTAGCTTTCTTTATTTTCTTATTCTAACGTAAATTGGATGTTGGTGTTATTGATTATCTAATAGAAAGCTTTTACACTGCCTGACAAACTTCAAAACTGTGCTTGTCTTTATTGCCATTTGAGCTTCAAAAGTTGTTACAGTTTTGTTTTCATGATGGACTTCACGTTAAGGATGAATCCTTGACGTTATTAAGTTTATAACATTTTGGCAATTTATTTTGGATTAATCCTTTTATTTTTGTTAAGTTTGTATAGTAGGTAATGACACAAATCTCTTTGATTTTATCAGTTCTGCGGATGGAACTAGATATACAGAAATTCTTGCAGTATTCTGGTCTGCAGCAGTTTGAATTTCCACACTTCCCTACTTCATATCTTCGTCTTGCTGCACACCGTGTTGCTCAACACTATGGTTTGCAGACCATGGTTCAGGATAATGTTGTTGATGGCCAAGGAATCCGAATTTTGGTTATAAAGAAGCCAGAGAGTAAATTCCCTGCTGTCTGCTTATCAGATGTTCCTGCTAAAGAGTCAGAAAATGACAAACTTGATCAAATCAAGATTGTCATAAGACCAAGGCCCAAAGCTTCATCTAATGATGCTAATGAATTGGGGCACAAGCGTAGTGCGGTAAGAACTATGGAAGAGAGGAAGGAGGAGTATGACAGAGCACGTGCTCGTATTTTCAGCAGTCCTAGTAATTCTGAATCAGAAGATGCATTAACTTGGACTGCTTCTGAAGGAAGGAATTTGAATGTAGACGAGAATGAAGTTTCAAGGAACTTGGGTATGGATGGGGACAAAAGCAGTTCCTCTAAAGTAGCAATATTTAGAGACAGGGAGAAAGATCGCACTGACCCTGATTATGATCGCAGTTATGACAGGTATGATCCAGAGAAACTTGGAATAGGTGCAGTTTTGAATTTTCTTACTGTATCTATTAGATCATTGCATATTATCAGAGAGAAGGTTAATACTGCAGTGTGTTTCATGGCCAAGGTTTTTAGTAATTTTTAGGATTCTTTAAAATATAACCTCCCAGCATGTAAATATCTTCGTCTGCATAAACCCCTGTGGAAGATGCTATGATTTGTGCAGTTTTGGTAGGAATTCACTAAATGAATCGGAAGGGACAGATAAACCTGATGGTCATGTACTTAGGCCAAAATGGCTGATTCTGATGAGCATCAGTCCTCTGTTTTGGCAATTATATATGCTTGCAAGTGGTATAAGAACTAAACCTAAGATTTTTTTTCTTTGCTGATATGATGCAGATATGTTAAGAGCATCCCGAGCACTCAGAGTTTCAGCATGGCACCTTGTAATACGCAGAAATTCCAGCCTCCATTTGTACAATATGATTCTGTTTTCCCTCATCTGGGCCAGATGCCTGCTCCTCAAGCACCCGTTAACTATAGGGCCACCCCGATGATGAGCCCTTACTGTGCCATGGGATCAAATCAGACATCTAGAGAAGCTTTGTACATGCAGTGGCCAACACAGTACATGATGTATGCACAGTCATATGATCAACTAAGACATGCCTTTTTTCAGGTAGGTATCAAATTCTGTCTGTTGCTTTCTCGGTTGCTGCCTTTATTGAAATAATTGTGAGTGCTATAGGTATGCATGTTACTCATTTGATATTTTGCTCGTCATCTTTGTTGAAGAATGGGAATTTAGGGTGTATATTTCAAGTAACGCATGCTAAGTAATTCAGACTTATTTTGTTTCGGGGGAATAAAGTTTGCTTAAGCCTTTGACTGAGGGAGGTGCAAAAATTATATTTGTGGAACCCAAAATAGCATGTCTGGTATTATCAAAATTGTCCTTTCAGTGAATTAGAACTTGGAACTGCTTTATTTCTTGTGTGGATTCTTTTTTTCTGAAACTCAAAATCACCATGAGCACCACTATTTTCATGTAATATACATTGATAAATAAAAAGCACATAGAAACAGAAATTATAAGCACCAGATAATGTTGCCATTATTATTAGCATAACTGCTCAAATGTGAGGTAAACAAGACTGACATTTAACTAGACTCTTGTTGTGGTGATCTGACTAGGATTTAATCAGTCATTTGGGTTTATGACTATTCTACCCCTTGTGGTTGCTTATTATGTTCCTCCTCTGATTTTTGAGATGCTTATCTAGTTGATCATATGAAGGAGATAATACTTAGTAGTTACAAATGATATCACTTGAGTCGACTTGTACTCGCACAAACAATTTAATAATATATTACATGCAATGCCATTATCCTGATGTCAGATTGTGAAGCATGATCCAAATTACTTGTATCACGGACAATTTCTGTTAGTCAATCTCGATTGGGATCGGGATCGTTTCATTTTCGTGTTGAATGTGTGCCACAAAATTGTATGCTTTTGTTGTCTTCCACAACAATTCTTGTATGTTAGAGAGCTTGGAACCTTTTTTGATTTACAAATGAATTTGCACGTGTGCTGGGTGTAATTTGTTAGATTTGGATTCCTGAAACTACTAAATGACAAATGCAATATCTTCTGGCGATTTCTTATTATTCTGTGTTTGCATTTTGTGATTATCTTGTCAATGCAATCTTGTTTCATATGCTATTCTATCTTATCCATCTCATGTATGCTTGGTTTACTTGAGAATAGAAGTAATTCAGTTGTGCAAATGTTTGTTTGTAGGTCCCCTTGTGTCAGCAGCCTCTCAGTTTCGATTACTCACAGAGCCATCGATAGCGGTCTGAAATGTTTTATGGGGGTAATGTTTGTCTGTATTCTTAGTGTGTCCTGATTTTTTATGTTAAAACTTGAGATCTTAAATTTAGCTTGTCACTTTGATGGACTAATTATTATCATTATTATTTGTACTTTGTAGGGAGACCTTAATGCTTGTTTGCTGTTTTGTATTGTCATGTCACTGTTAGGGACTTATTTATCCAGTCTTGTGTATCTGTAGCGGTCCTCGTAATTTACTCTATTTGGAAAATTATTCAATTTGGGTGAATTTGTAACATCTTTGAAATATATTGTAAAAGTATTTTGGAGTTCACAACGATCTTGAAAGTTTGCGGTGAGACGATCTAAATAAATAAGCTCCTAATTTAAAATGCAAGGATTTTATGAGATCATTTTAAATAAGGAATACTTAATTTGTATATATAAGTTATAAAAGTATCGTGCAAATGTTTGGTTGGGAAATCAATGCCAGTGTCCGTTAAAATAATTATTGCTTTCATCAATGCAACTATTATTACACCTTTTTGTCTCTTTTTCGGTTTAAATATATTGTACCTAATTTAATCCCATATTGGTGAACTATTACGGTATATTCCTCTAGCATCAGTCGGGAGGCACTTTGCTAAGAAAATGACAAAAATCTGGACAAGATACTATGTGTAGCAATGTGGTCAGATGTTCGTTATCATTTGAATTTTGAAGTCATAAATAATCAATTGCATAGAATTTAATGCCCCTCATTTATTGAGAATCTGCGTAAGAGAGGACAAAAATTAGGCACCTCAATTGTGTCGCAATGAAATAGTATTTTATCATGTGGGCTAGATTAAAGATGGCTAAATAATGTTGAACTTATGGATCCAATTGTGTTCGATTAATTTTGGATTGATTAGGGTCTTGAGATTTTGTAAATGGATTGAAGATTGTGAGATTTTGGTGGGTTCAACAAGTTCTAAGTTTTGAGATGGAAATGTGCGGATTTTAATGGATCAAATTATTAAAAAGAATCTTATAATTTAATAACCACAAGATTTGAAAATTAGTGATTCAAAAGATATATTACATAATCAATTTAAACTCAATCCATTATACGTCTGATCTAATACAACATGATCAGAACTCGACCGAACCCGTCCATTTTGCCTACTCTAGGCAAGAATCAACCTTGGCTTCACATTTCATCCACACCACCAACACACAAGCAATCTAAGATGGATGCAAAAACAAGGATGTTAATGTTGAAACAAGAATGCCAATTCCAAAATTCTTGGGATCAATTCCTTAATTTTGCAGCAAAATTTGCAACACCAAATCGGCACTTTACTTCAATCACAAGATGTCACTCAAAACTCAATGTAATTTACAAACTTGAAGCCATGCTTTGTCTCCCTTTAGCCAAAAGGCTTACACCACACTTCCAAGTGACCACAAACACATGTTAAGATTTTGTTTTATCCTTTATAAAAGAAGAAAAAAAAAAAAGCAAAAATGCAAGGCACATGGTTCGAGGTGGGAGGCAAATGGTGGGCTTATTATATTTAATAGTTAAAAACCAAAAAAGGTAAATGATGCCTTGAGAATAATTCAATGCCAGCTTGGTATCATCATGTTGTATAAATTTTGTTTGGTTAAATATGCCTTTCTTGATGTTATAAAATTATTGAGTTGATGGATAATGGAGGGTTTGTTTATTGACATCCATACAAACTAAAGATTTGCCTTTTTGGGGGTGGGGCGTGGAGTGGTAGTTCGAATTTTTTATAGTAAAATTGTACTACATTTCGGTTATGCTTATGTACAAATGATATTTTTATAAATTGATTACAAGAAAAAAGAAAAAGAAATAATTTTTTTCTGTATTATATATCGATCATCTACTTATATATATATATATATATTGTATTGTATTGTATATTTTTGCTTAGTAGAAGATTAACATAATTAAATGCCTGATTCGTTTTGAGTATGAACTGTCAAAACAATGAATGAATCCCCCAGTTGGGACAAAAGCAATCTGGGAAATCCACTTATTTCCTTAATTATATATCATTATCATTAATTAATCTAGATTACATCGAATCTTGTTTGATGAGGTAATTAGTGCTTAAACAGATCGGATCTGTCTGGATTGGATATATTAAGAGGACCAATAATCAATCATTCCGATTTCCGGGTAACGCGCTTTTATTTAAGTGTACCTGACCACACCATTCTTATAGCAACAATTATTGTCACCCACCACATAAGTTTTTAGAACTCGTGATTCTAATATTATTCAAATTAATGTTTATATAATAAATTGCAATCGCCACGGGTTGAGAATTTGAATATACATATATATATATATAAGATTATAATAGTTTTTTAGCCTTTTCCCCCCAAAATTATTTTGTCACTTGTCAATAAAAGTCAGCAAAATTTCTATGACATATATACGAGTGTTATTAAATATTTTGAAACGCTATCCCGTGGTCTAAAGGTGATTTATTTAATTACTCATTAAAATAATTAATCCATTGGACACGTTAACCCTAATTTTATAATATCAACTTGGGGTCAAGTAAATGCTCCTATCTCAAGTTCAATTTTTAAATTATTTTATTTTATGTATAGTGGGCGCACAAAGATCCCATCATCAATGTCAACATGCGTCGTACCATGAAAATTGGCATTTTCTTGGGAAATTTCCCAATTATCTTCTTGGATGCTTCATCCCTTTTTTCCTTTTTTTTTTTCCAAATGATTTAATGTGTATGTGTGATACTATTCTTTAATAGATTAAGGAGAGTTGTAAATTATTGAATTATGTATAACACGTGCTCATTTCACTTCATGATACTATCGTGTAGGCATTCAATATATATTCTGTTATAATATAATCTCACGTAATTTGTAACATTGACCTATACACGTGTCGTGCATTACTAAATTGTGTAGATCGATAAAGAGAAGAAACTACAATGTAAAAAGAACTACAAATTTTGTTTCTAATCTCACTCGCCCAATACACGCCACCAGGAGATGTTACACAAAAGTGTAACAGAAAAATTCAGACTGAAAACAAAACAAATATTGTGTATATTGATAAATATAACAAAAGATGTAACACCATTCTAAAAACCACAAGTACAATCTAAAAAGGGAGAAACAAATGAACTACACTGTTGAACTTTATTTGTTGCAACCTACACGAAACACATTAGACCTGAATTGAGAGTTGGCATGGGACCAAAACAGGCCACCTAGTTGTCTCTATTTTCTTGTATCATTAACTCTTAGAGTATCACAAAGTAATCATGAAAATGGCCTATTTCGGTTTAACACAAAATCTCCAAAACTAATCAAGCACACACGATTTTATAGTAGCAAAAGAGTGTAATAATTCACCACTCAGAAAAGGAAAAACAAAGGACTCTGTATTGTGAACCATGTCGAGAGCTTCATGGACAAAGATGGATGGAGATTCAAAAGTTTAATCATGACCATATTTGCAAAAAGAGGGAAAATTATGAAGAAATCAAAGTACAGCAAGGGCAACAAGAGCATCATGAGTTTAAAAAGCATCATAGAAAATGCATAATTGGCTAAAATTGCTAAAACAACTTAGAAAAGATGACAAGAACAAGAAAACAAATTATTAAATAAACAAATCTTCATATGACAATTAACAAGAAGGAGATACTCTTCATAACATCTTACCAATTAACCATCCGAATGATGCTACGATGGCATAGAGCTCAAGAAATTCAAGGAGATGCAGCTATACTTTATTAACATATTAATGGGACACCAAAAATGATTTGAGAAGAACATTTAGAAATTGTTGTTGTTTCTCTAACAGACGCTTGAACAAAGAAGCTATAAACGTCCGCCTAAAAAAATCACACCATTTACACCGACTCACCTCTACATGATACTAAACAAGAAACAAGAGCAACTACATGGCTACAAGGAGATCATCACAAATAAACAAGCAAAAAGAAAGATCCAGTACCATATTCGTGCAGTCTGTGGAGACTTAATCACCATCTTCAACTTCGTTGCTGTGATCATCGCAAAGGGCTCTCGTCCCAACAACAATTTAAAACAGATTCTCATACTTGAGTGGATAGTTTGGTCCAAGAACATCTACAAACATCATTGCACTTCTAAGTGACATCATGGTTAATATCAGTCACTAGCCGGGACACCATATACAATGTAATGCTAGACCGAACAATATCGAGACGGCACAATGCTACTCATAACTTAATTACACTTATGGTCTGAAAATTTATGGAACTGGATTCAAGGACCATATAGGACTTAGGACTTCACATTTTCAAGCTCACTAGTTCTATTTAGAGACAACCTAATATCTCCAAGAACGAGCAGAGTAGTTAAATAAGCGAATCATAGACAAAGCCTGGATCCCAATAACTTAATCTAGAGCATCAAGAACAGCTTAGAAAACACCAAATTGACAAGATAAACACTAAATTGTTACCCGCATAGACTGGATTTTTTTCAACAAATGATACCACATTTGAGTTATTGACAATTGTGACACAATGCTCAATCATCCCCTGTTGGAAACAGAGTAAGAACTTTTCTCCCATTTGAGCCAGTGTTTGGTTCCAATTCTTCTCCATACACGGGCGGCACACCGTTACTACCGTGCACGGGTGTTCCGATTCTCTGCACTTGTGGCTGTGGCTGCCTTATAAAAGGATGCTCAAACTGCCCACTTGGAGGTGAGCCCCCAAAATGCCTAAACTGTTGCGGGTGGTGATGTGGCGGCGCCACCACCGCCATCTGGTGGTGATGCTGCTGTATTGCAGCCGGGACAGGCACAAACGGCAAGAAATGCTCTGAATTAGCCCGGCCCTGTTGCAAAAAATGGGCCGGGACCGGCGAGCTTGCGAACAAATGGTCCGTGGCAGGGTCCATGCCGGAACCCGACAGTGCGGCAGGGCTACCACCGCCGGCGCCGCCGTTGTTCGAAATCCCCTGCATCCGCTTCAGGTAAAGCCTGTATTTCTGCAAATGGCTGGCCACATTCTCCCTCGTGAGCCCATCAACGCTCATGAGCTGCATTATTGTCTTGGGGACAGCATTCTTGATCCCCAAATGGGCCACCGCGTCCACGAACCTCTTGTGCAGCTGTGGGGTCCACACGAGGCGGGGCCGCTTGAGGGTTCTTGCGGGCTCGTCGGACCCAGCAGCCCCGCCGCTGCCGCCGCCCGCGGCGGCACTCAGCTCCGGAGAGTCGAATTCGGCTGAGGAATTGGGTTGGGAAGAGTGGGCTGTGGACTGCGGCGGGTGCGTCGGCGGCGGCGGCGGCGGCGGCGTGTGGTGGTGGTGGAGGGGTTGGTGGGGGCTCTGAATGTTGAAAGCTAGCGCTAGATCAGGGGTTATTAGGGATTGGGATAAGGGCATAAGCTCTTCCGGTGAGGGCAATTCTTCTTCCCATTTCGAAAACCAATTCGAATCTTCTTCCCTCATTTTTTCTTCTTTCCCTTCTTTTTACAGCGTAACTTTGGATATAATCCCACCAAAAATTATACTTTCTTGGGGTGAAAAAAGCAAAAAATTCTCGTGTTTTTTGAGTTTCAAGATCTTTTTCTGCACAGAAAAGAAAGAAATTTTCAACCCACCGAGTTGGGTCGAAACAAAAAAGATTTTCTCTTGTGATTGTGTGTGTATGAGAGAGAGAAACAGAGAGAATTGGTTATGGGACTAATGAAATTTTAGTGATTGGTGTTTTAATTCCTCTCTCTCAATCAAACAACAAAGGAAGCAATTCTTAAATCTAGAGAGAGAGAGAGAGAGAGAGAGAGCGGGGGAGGGGTGTGGTGGGCGTGTGTGGAGAAAGGACTAAGGAGATGGGGTGCGGGGTGGGAGGGGTGATCGAGGTGGATCTTGTTTTCTTCTTTTCAGCTGCTATTAAGGTTACTGTTGATGATGATTTTTATGTGCTGGTGGGGAAGTTTTTCTCTCTTTTTTTTTTTTTTTTTTTCTGGGATTGATTATAAGTCGTCTTTTTATATACTTTTTAGTTTTGTTTCAGTCTCTTGAGAGTTAGTGTCGCTACTAAAAAGGGTTTTTTTTTTTTTTTCAGTTGAATAATTTTTTTTTTCAGTTGAATAATTTTTGATGATATACTTTAGATACATGTATGTATATATATATATAAATATAGATACGTGTATCTATATAATCCTACAAAGAAAAACCTTGATATGTCTTGGAGCGTGGATATCACGGTGGATTCCTATTGGCTCAGAGGTGGACACCTGATTTTGTAATAGGAATTATAAAGATCAAGTCAAGATCTGCTAGATTTTTGCATTTTTGTTTTTTAAGGCCCGGGAAATAGGAGATGCAACGAGAGGGATCCAAATCAAATATAACTATTTAAACAAATTATTACACAATAAAATAACAAATTATAATGCATAAGAATAAGACATATATGAGTGGGAATGCAACACATGATCTCTTTGATTACGGGATCTCCTCCTTACCACAAGGTTAAAAAATCTTTAACTTTTGTTTTTGTTTTCCCTCTCTTCTTTTGTTAAGTTTAATTATATTTTGTTCTATTAAACTATACCTTATATCGCGTTTTATTTCCCTGGATAACATAAAATAACAAATCAACCACCCATTATATTAGTTCCAATTATTTATAATTAAAAAAATTGATTTACGACTATTTTATAGTTTAAAAGAGTAAGCACGATATAAGATTTATTTAAAGGCAAGTGTGGTGCACCCATCTTGAATGAAAGTTGGCCTTGTTTATGAATACTCCGACAAAATATGTAATAAATATATTTTTTTCTTCAAAAAAAAAGTCTTTCGGCTACAATTTTTGTCAAACATCTGCAGATGGATAAGGTGCCAATGTTGGCGCCATGTTCTCCGACAGAATTCCGACAAACTCAAGGAAAATACTTTTCATCGGACATCTATCAAAATTCGGCCGGAATTTTTCCATTGAAATTTGAGCCTTTTTTTTAAGTGATTACAATTATTTTATGAAGGTTTTAGTTGTATATGCCTTGGATATGTGTGATTGGAATGAGGAAAATTTTCGTTTTTTTTTGCAAGTGGAAAAAGGTAGGGATTGTGAAGAAAAAGAATGCAAAGTTAGGTCCCTTTGCGGGGGAATTGCTTTTGGGACTTTTTTTGTTGTTGATATGGGAGTCAAATAAAGATTATTATTATTATTATTTTTTGGGTTTAAGATGTTGACTAATGCTATCAATAACATGAATCACTATTTTTATAATTGCAAAATTGATTCGTGTTCATTCATGCATCATTATGTATGCGTGTCCTTTTCACATTGCTTACATATTTAATATTTTTAAATTTATTTTAAAAAAGTATAACATTACTCATGGTATATATATTGACAATTGTGACTGTAGAAAAAAAAAAGTTAGGATCATTTGGATAAGTTTTTTTTTTTTTTAAAGTGTTTATCGATGCGTGTTTTTTACAATAGAGTTTTTTTTTTAGTTAAATAACTTTATATTTTGATGTAATAATTAAAAATATTTTAAAATATATTTTTATTTGAAGTTATTCTAGATAACTTACATAAAAAAAAAAGTCATTTTTTGGCTTTTTTGTAACTTCTGCTCTTTTAAAAAAGTCCAATCGAATACAATTGCATTTTCTTCAAGTGTTTTTTTTTTCAAAAAAAAAAGAGAATGCTTCTCTTGTAAAGAAAATCCATCGAAACTGGCTCTTAAAGATTCAATATGCCTAATTAAGTGAAAAGATAATGCCCTTAAATTGATTTCCGCTATTATCCTGATCAGATAATTAATTGTTGCAATTTGTCCCTACAATTCAATTAAAACGCACAAGAAATTGGATGAAATACGTGTGGAATTTCTGCGCTGAAAGTATTTGAAAGAGTAAAATTCGAAGAGAGAATTACTTTTAGACGTATTTAAATTTGTGCTCTATTTTACCTGAAATAGACGATGATTGTTATTTCAGTCTATTCATGACTTCAAAATGTCTATTTTATTTTTAACTATCAAGAAATTAATTTTAACTTAAAAAATCATAGTTAAGATAAAATTATTTGATTTTTAATCAATCCACGGACTGAATATAATTCCTAATACGAAATGCTAATTATTTGATAATTATATACATTCTTAATAATTTGCAAAAATCCCACTTCTCTCTCTCTCTCTCTCTCTCTCTCTCTCTCTCTCTCTCTCTCTCTCTCTCCATGTACGACGGTCATTGGACCAAAGATCACTTAATATCATAAAAAAAATGTTACGATTCATGTTGAATGATCTAAAGAAAAATTAAAAAAATATAGGTTAGTGCAAACCGTGAGGATAAGTAGTTAGTGTATGGAGATTGATAGTGCTTTGGTGTCAGCAATAGGGAATATTTTTGGGTTCTCGATGTGATTAGTGGGTTGCTTAGTTGTAAACTTGTAATGATAAAACTAAAAGATATTTTAGTATTGACTTTCGATTACCTAGATTACCTTAATTTAGTTGTAGTTAACAAGTTAATGGCGTGACTATTTCAATTAGGTGATATGTCTGCAAATCACATCCAAATGGGGAATCTTAGGTTGTTTGAGGAGGTATTAATTGAAACTTCTAGATAATTAAATGCTGATGTTGAAATCGAAAGACTAATTTTTTTAAAAAGGAAAAAAGAAATTATTTGATTGATAGCTTAGAAAAAGTATTTAATTTTAAAAATGTAATTAGAAGTTGGGGAACATAGCTTGAAAGTCATTTTTAAATCTTAGGTTATTCTAATTATTTTTCAACAGAAACAAGAAAACAAAACATTTATTGTCTTTCTTTTTTCAGCAAAAATTAAAAAAAAAAACATACGTTTTTTTGTTATGATTGCAAACATTCCCTTAGTAGTAGATAGGAAGATTAAAAAAAATTACAGGGAATGATCTACTATATATCATTCAATTATATCAATATTATCAAATAAAGATTGGACTATTGCGTCAATCATTCATAACTAGTGGGTCTATGCGTGTGCAAAATAAATATGATATAGAATTTCATCACATGTATCATAACGTTTCAATTTTATATATTATGGAAAAGAAAATAAAGATTGAAAATTAAATTGAATTTTATTATTAAAAAAAATAAAGTAAGCTAAATATTGAAAATTAATATATGAGAGAAGAGGAAGAGAAATAATATATCACATTGAAAAGGATGAGAGAGAAAATAAGAGAGATGAAAGAGAGAGAAAAAAAAGACCAAAGACACCAAATTGTTATTAAACGGTGCTTGTACTTTATAAAAATATATAGATTGTTAAATACAAATAAACCATTAATAATTATATTATAGAATGATGATCAGACTATTGCGTCAATCATTTATAATTATCAAATACAAAACAACAACTACTATACAATGGATCGTAGACTACTACAATAGACTAATATAGATTAGGATGGAGTACACTTTGTGCCCGTAATTTATACTTTATGTTGCGTTTATCACCCTATATTGTAAAACGTAGAAAATAAAAGCTCGCAATGACAACAAAAACAACGAATTAGCCACTAATGTCAATAATTTTAGGGCTTGATCATTTGTAACTGAAGGGGTTAAACGGGATATAAGTTATAATCAATGTTTGCAAAGTGTAATTAACCCACTAGATCATGCAGTAGTTTTCATTTTCAAGAAATTAAAACCATAAATTAATTTCATTTTCTAATCGATAATGGGTTTGAATATCACTATTTATTTATTTATTATTTTGATAATATGCGCATACCCCATTACACACACTGTTTGCTTTCGAACCCATGGCGATACTTCCCTCGCCTCTAAAATTGGGGTATATGTCTAGTAGGCAAAGGGCACGAACCAAATTTCACTATTGCAATTATTAATTTATTAAAATAATAATTTTATTACAATTGGCATTTTATTTACAAATAATATATTTATTTATAATGATTGCAATGTATTTGCTCCACTAAAAAAAGAATAAAATAAAGAACTAAAGTAAAGAATGCGAACACCATATGCGACTTTCAAACTTTAAAGTAATTGCGTACATTATGATAGAAGTTGAAATTGAATGACATTATATGCCAAAAGATATATGCTTTTATGCATGCCAAGACAAGAAAGCTAAGACAAGATTAGAAACAGACCTTAAAAGGAGAATCAATATGGTTAAAAAAAGAGGGCGAAAATCGTAACATTCTGAATTGTGAACCTGTCCAAATTATTGCCAAATTCATCCTCTGACTTGACATTTGACAATGTCTAGGGATGCCAACTTTTTCCTTTATAGAATAGAACATCATAATACACTTGTAGTGAATTATGAAATACCATTTTGGGGGGGCACCTCCTAAAAATCAATGGATCAGATTCTGTTTAAAATACTAATAAGTATGTGCTTGTGGGGAAATTCTATCCCAGATCCACCTCTACCAAACAAGTATCAATCACGTGCTAATTATTTTATATTTGCCCTATGAATGTTGAATAACATAAAGAAAATAAGCAATCACCTGACAAATAAAATACATTAATCATATGATTTGTTGGGCTCGACCAGACTAAATTCTGGCAAAAATTTTCCTAAATTCGTGATCTTTTCATCCTCCTCATCATCATAGACCACCTTAAAGAAAATTTTGAACCCACACCAAATCAGAGGTTAATGGATCATAAAGCCACTGGGGAATCAAGAACACCAGTAACTTCATTGAAATCAATGTTTGTGCTAGTTGTTCACATGAACCATATATTCACAGTTCATAACGAGAGTCCGAACACAGCGTGATCGAACAAGGCAAAATCCCCGCCAACACCATCCTCCCCTTCCCCCAAAAAAATAAATACATAAAGGGAGGTAACAAACACAAGTACATGCCTCTGAAAATAGATTCTCAACACCACAGCGCACTGCAGCCCACCCCACTCCAAATACACACACCAAAACTCCATTCAGCCAGGAAACCTGCCTTGAAGAGAAGCAAAAGAGAAATACCCCGTGGCTGTCATGTAAACGTATTGAGTTGGCATTCAGACGTGCTCCTTGCTAACAGCTGTGGTAATGGCTTTTGTGGTTATCATTACTCACAAGTTGCATATATTCTTGAAGCTGTTAATCTTCCAAGTGTTCTTCCACCCAATGAACTGCAGATAATAGCATGACCTCTCATGGGACTAATACCGCAGCCCAAATTCCAGAGTGCCAGTTAAACAAGAATATGATTATGTGTATCTGTTTCACGAAGACCCTCGGTGCCGAAAAAGGAAGAGTACAGCAGATCTTATTTTGGTCCTGCTCACCAAAAACAATATTCCCATTAAGTTGAATTAATGGACAGAAAAATACTTCGAACCCAGATTGTAAAAACAAATCTTGAAGCAATAACAGAGAGAAGCAGAAGATTAGAGATGCTAGATCATCAACATGTGAATCACCTACTTAAAAAGGCACAAAATGGAGATGTGACGTACCAAAGAGCTAGATGGTTTGCTTTACTTGAGGAAGGTTCACATCTCATGTCATCTTGCTTAGTGGTTGAATGAACGAGTCTTTGGAACTTTGTTGATAACTTCTCATATATCCGAACATCAGTTGGCTGTACTTGCTGTATTCCAACTTTCAAGTGCTCCATTGTGATTTCTGCGGCAGATAAGTTCTCCTGATAGAACAAAACAGAGTTAATTAGCCTAAAGAAAACAAAGTTTAACTAACGAAACACTATGTTGAAAAAAAATAGAATAAGATAATGAATAATTTTTATGTTCAGACAGTGGTACATACTTCAATAGCTCTAATGGCTGCCTCGCGACAGATAAGTGATATATCAGCACCCGTGCAGCCTTCAGTAAGAAGAGAGAGCTCACTAATGCATACATCAGAACTACATGGCATCCGCTGCAAATGGACACGAAATATATCTTCACGATCCTTTTTATTTGGTGGTCCCACATAGAGCAGTCGATCAAAACGTCCTAAAAAGTTTGGATAAAGCCGGCAGTCGAGGTTGTGAAAAGTAAAAGAGAGAGAAGAAAATTTAAAAGGGTCAGAATAGGTAGAGGTGCAAAGTTACCTGGTCTTAGAAGTGCAGGGTCAATCGTATCCGGTCGATTTGTAGCGGCAATAACAGTAACACTGCCTCTTTGTTGCAAACCTGTCATCAGGATATTGAGTTACTTCAACATTCATAAAAAATTATAAAGACGTCCAGATAGTTAGTGCTCTCAGAGAGATGATTCTTGGAGTTAGTTACCATCCAATTCAACAAGTAGCTGACTTATAACCCGATCACCAACTGAAACTCCATCACTTTCTTTTCCACGAATTATAGCAAGACCATCAATTTCATCAAAAAATATAATCGAAGGCGCATTTGCCCTTGCCTTAGCGAACAAAGAGCGTACAGCCTTTTCAGATTCACCAACCCATTTACTGAAAAGCTCAGGCCCCTTTACAGCAAGAAAATTCAGCCCTGCTTCAGAAGCTACTGCACGAGCTAATAGAGTTTTGCTGCATCCTGGAGGACCAAACAACAATATTCCACTAGGGGGACGAGTTCCGATGCGCTCAAAAGCATCCTTGTGCTTTTGAGGCCATTGCACAGCTTCCATCAATTGCATCTTAACCTCAATCTGCCCACCAACATCTTCCCAGCCAACTTTAGGAACTTCAAGAATTACCTGTTTGTGGAAAGCATACAAATTTAGACCAGACTGATCTTTTTCCTTGAGCATAACAGAGTCCAAAAACAAAGTGAAGGAACTGGAGAGCATGTATTATCATAATTTGACACAAAATTGAGAAGGAAGAACAACAATGTTATGGAGGTAATGTTTGATTCAATAATATCAAACAAACTTTCACCAGACTCATCTAAATTAGTCGAGACCTAACAAAAATCATTCACAGCTCCATACTAATTCTACCACATTGCAGTAACTGCAAAGTGTTGCATTCAAAGCTCAAATAAAAAGTAAAGGAACTAAACAAATATTTTAATAAATTGATAAAAAAGGGGGCTTCGTGGTTGCCACTGCTGACAACCAAGGCAAGCTCTCAACTTAGACCACTATTAAGAATGAATCTATATGAATTTATACAATTGCAAATGAGCTGTATGATACGAGTTACAAGTATCAACAGTGCTGGAAAGAAGCTTTATGCAATACGTCTTAACCATGGCACTGCAGAAAGATGTCAAAAAATGGGTACATAAAAGTGGATATATTTACCTCTCTCATTGCACTTGGTCTTACTCTAACTCTAGCCTTCTCAAAATCTTCTGAAGTAACTCTTAAGATGTCCTTTAGACCACAAGTGCCATGTACTCTGATTCCATCCCTAAAGACTGATGAGTTTTGTGTTTCTGTTGTGAAGGAAAAAGCAGCCTCCAAATTACTCTTCCCTGGAAGTCCTAAACTTTGAGGTACATCCAGATCACTGCCTGCATAACTTTCTCGTGTTGAACTTGATATTTGGCAACCAGAATCAACTCCACCACTTGAAAATCCAAAATATGATTCACTATGATTGATAGTTGATTTAACATATTTCCGAAGACAAACCAAAGCTGCCTCATTACAGAGAGCAGCTAAATCAGCTCCAACAAAAGCATGTGTGGCCATTGACAGATTTTGAACATCCTTATCCGAAAGTGAATGCTCCATCTCATTAAGAAGCACAAGCAATATTTCATGCCGTTGTCGAGGAGATGGAACGCCTATATATATTCACAAAATAGTAACAGATATTTTATGAGGTCACTCATAATTATTTGAATATTATTAATAGAAATGATGAAGTTCAACACCAACAGTGATTCAGTAGGAGTAAAATCCAACTATATGTGTGTCTCAGCATGCAGAAACTGATATAAACACTGAAGAAATATCCTCACATAGCTGTAGGATTGTTTTGTTTGACTCGTGAACCAGGTTACAAGTAATCGAGATAATGAAAGTGAAATCCCAATGAAATATTGTCCTTAAATAAGTCATTATGATCAAATATCTAATATGTTTCCAAAGTACTCCTGCCAACAACCAAAACAATTTTTTCATACCAGCATATTAATGTACGCAAATTGGTCCACATGACGCTCATCAGTCTTAAACTAGGATGTTTTATCATCGAATCAGAGCTTGTCTGATTTCCAATAAGTCTTCCCTGTTTTCTGTTTGTGCACTGTTGGTACTTCAGTTAATTAATCTTCTTATACCACCAGCACAAGCAAAATAGGATTCCTAGAAGGGACAAGGAGATGTGGATGTACTCATTTAACCAGAATATAGAAATGTAACTTTAGTGACCTCCTAGGCCTTGTAACAGTAACAATTATGACCAGCGAATGTGGCCAAAGTGCTGTATTGAGAAAGCTCATGATTAAAATATCTAGCTTAGCATTTCCCATCTTAGCTCTATGGGGAGGATGTAACTGAGTATAAGGAAAGAATCCCAAACTACACATTTAGACCTGCAGTAGTTCATGTGTAAGCATAGTTATTAATAGCGCAAAGCGCAGCACAAAGAGCGCGCTTTTTTTAAAAAGGTGTGCCATGTAATAAAGAAAATTTTATATTTTTTATAATATAACAATAGATCAATAGACTCAAAAATGCTAATAAATTGCAACAATATAAAGCATATAATCACTTATAATTCATATTCCAAAAGTAGTTAGTAGATATTAAGGTCACTGAACCAAAATTCACAAAAAACATACACCCACAATAATTTGAATTATTAACCCTCAAGGCCTCAAATAGATAATACAAGGGTAAATAAAACATATGTACAAAAAAAAATGTAAAAATAACCCATATTTCGAAAAAGAAAAAAAAATTGTCAGAGGCGGTAGCGGCGGCCGGAGGCGTACTGATGGGTAGCGGTGGCCAGAGCCAAGCTGATGGGTGGTGGTGGCCGGCGAGCTTGATAGGGTGAACCAAAGATAATGAGCGCAGATGAGCAGATTAGGAAAAATCGAGAAAACAAAGAGAGAAAATTTGTCTGCTGCATTCTTTCTTTAACCCTAATTCCTTTAATTAAAAAAGTGTGCTTTTCATGGGCCTTGAGATTTCAGGCAATAGCCCATAAAGCACGTTAAGAGCGCGCTAAGCTAAAACTTCTAGCACAGATAGCTGCGAAGCATAAGGCATGCGCTTCTGTATGAAGCACGCTATAGCACGCTATCTGCGCTTTTGATAACTATGGGTGTAAGCACTTATATTTAATAGCCAAAAAAAAAAAAAAGGAGCAAAGTGTCATGTCAGCATGTAAAAGGGAAAGTAAATGCTGAAGAGATCTTAGTACCTATTTCGATTTCTCTGTCAAGCCGTCCAGGCCGTCTAAGTGCAGGCTCAATACTATCGGGCCGGTTTGTAGCTGCAATGATTAGTATCCCATCTGCACTACTAATCCCATCCATCAAATTCAAGAGTGTGGCAACCATTCTTTGGGACAGGTCATCTCCTCCATCTTTACGTGCAGGGGCGATGGCATCCAACTCATCTATGAAAACCTGCATATGTATAAAAGTATCACCCAACTCTTCAGGAAAAACATGCGTATAAGAATATCAAAGCCTTTTTTGCCCCAATGTGACTGAGCGTTCTACAAAACTCACCACTTCATTAAAAGACTTGCTTATACCCAACTTACTGGGAGAACAGTTTTCGAAGCACAAAAAAGAGAGAAACTAAAAAGTTGAGGCTGAAAATAGGAGAGCATGCAAAATCAGACAACTCTCTGCTACATAAAGCATTGGTCCAGGCATCAGATAACCAAACTCGAATAGCTTAATTGAAGGTTTAAGGATGACAAAACTAGCAAAGTTGATCCGCTCAAATCGTTAATTTTGGATCATAAAACCATGTTCTACACTTTTTCATGTGAGGATGACCTGCCAGATTTAAATTACCAAAGATTCTTTGTGTCCACCCTCAAAGGGTAGTCATTGCTTGTCTAGCATGTTTATGCTGTATTCTGCTAGTTCTAATGAACTCTTACCACAAATTTCAAGTTTTGAATAAAATGTAAACAACAATTGTGA